>ML218772.1:8436-87921 GCA_004785975.1 Popillia japonica
CAGGATAGATCGGTCACCAGATACCTATACAACTGTCAACATGTTCGTCAACCTAATCGCAAAACACGTTAGTCTGCTGTGGTCTGACGAACGCGGCCATAGATAGATTCCTGTAATAGTTATGCCACTTGCACTTCATAATTGCTGCTAATATTAATTAATGTCGTCGTTAATGTCTCGTTGTCTCTTGTAAATATTTAATCAAAGAATGTCGAAAGCACTCAATAATTTCAGTAATGTAGAAGGCTGGTTTCTACTAAGAGAAATTAATTGAAATTTGTTGGAACACTCTATGATTACAAAAATAGCGCAAGTCGTTGGTAAATAAATAAATAATATAACGTTATTAAATTGTAGATAAACAGATATTGAGTTAGACAATTTATAATTTATGCAATAGAGTAGTGCCCAGATTGTTATCGAAGGAATCAATAATTGGCGAAATACATTGTATTCCTCTACTCTCTGTGAAAGTTTTCAAAATACACACGTTTTATTTTTGTGGAGAAGAGTTAATAGTAATATTGAAAATCAGTTTTGAAATTATTAGATTTTAGAAAAAAAAAAAATAGAATTATAGAACATCACATGAAGTGAACCATAAAAAATCATTTGTTTGAGTGTTCCGACATACTGGATAAGTTAGGGTATACATATATTATACATATAATAATTGTAGTATGTGTGTAGTATGTATGTGACCTATTAATATTTGACAAAAAATAGCTAGCTTTTCAAAAACACTTGTGCTACGTTAATTATGTCATTGTGTTATTTAATCAATCAATTTGTAGTTGCCAGTAGTTGTACAGCTACTGATTTACAGCTTAAAAGAGTGGACCGGGCTTTATTTATCGAGAGATGTTCGTGATAAAAGTTATACTTACTCAGTATTGAGCCTGTATTTAACATTTGTCCGAATACACAACTTTCAGGAGAATAGGTCCCAGTGTCACTGACGTAGGGCATAAATGCTACAATATCTTTCGCCTGTAAAGCTATGAGGTATCTAAAATCAAATTAGTAAATTGTGTTTTTTTCTAAGAATTAACGTGCTACGTACGTCACTAGAAAAGTTATAGGAAACCATATAAAGACTACGATTGGCAATATGTATACTTTCGTATACATCACTACCATATTGAGGCTTCAATAATTTGCTTATCTACTGACAAAAACTATTATTTTATTTATATAAACTAATGATAAATATTGAATGTAATAACAGCCATATTACACGTATTTACACGGAGATATCTTGCGTAAAACTACAACGATTTTTCCAATTTTTTCCTGTCATACACAATATCGTACCTCATATTAGAACTTTAATAAAAGCGTTGGTAAGCCGTATTTTATCTGTCATCGGCCGTCAGAGTTCTTTGGTCATCAATGCAATATTAAAGGATATATGTGAGTTCGAAATATGGATGTAATCTCACAAAATCGTTATAAATTTATTATTTATAAAGTTACATTGGTTACCACATCTATGATGGTGTATTTACATATCACCATACGGGCGTAGTAATGACTTTCTTTATCCTTCATTATTGATATTAAAAATATACCACCGATTTATATTTTTAGATGCAGTAAGCTAAGTAATACACAAAACGCAAATATTATTATTATTGACAGTGTTAACGCATTAATTTCAAAGTAAATTAAAAAAATGGGAAGTTATTGGGTGATAAATATTTATATTTTTCGTAGGCATATGATTTATTTTGTATTTTTTATTATAAAAAGGGACAATTTGAGATCTACCGCATTTATCTGCACAAAATTGTTAAGCTACCCCACAACTTGTTTAAAAAGATCTAATCCTGAATGTTACAAACTTTTGTATGACTTTTGTTCGCCTAATGTGTTACTGAGCGGTTTCTTTAAAGGATTTTTAAAGACTGACTGAAAAAGAGTAGATATTTACAACTCAGTTATTAATAAAATGCTTTGTTGCAGCGTATCTTGCGACGAACGATATCCTTACGCAGCATAATTTCGTTAAGCGTCCAAGTTAGAAACTTTCTTTTATTAACAACCCCACGTCTTACGTAATATAGTTAAAACACTGTGAAATTAAGTCTGCAGTCTCGGATATTTGCCGAGATAACTGCCATCAACGTCCTGATGTGATAATTTTAGCAACTTCTGCAGTATAATTATCACTTAAACGAAAAGTAATTTTTCCGAAAAATTTCCCCTTAAATTTGCAAACTGGCAAGAATGAACTTTCATTATCTTCAATTATATCCTTCTAAAATGCAACAGGGTTCGAGAGAGCCGATTTAATATTTAAGAAAATTCGAAACTTTCCAAGAACGATTACCGGCGTCAAAAAGAAGTAAAAGGAAATGGAAGAACACCCTGACATCGGTATTGTTCGAGCGAAAACGACGTTGAAATTTTACCCGCCTGCGTTAAAATCAATAAAGGTAATGTTGCTGAAAGATTCCTTTCATTTCAATTTAAAAGTAATATGGATATGATTGGCTCCAATTTATTAGATCAGTGATTTTAGACTCAATCCAATTGCTTATTTTGTCTAGAACATATTCTAATATACCTACATACATTACCTATTCCTTGAAATAGATTTCGACTTTGAAAATCTTAAAGCATATGATTTGTAAAGTTAGTTGCCATTATTTTAAACATCTCTGTAGTTGGAATTTCATTATCGTCGTAAATTACACATTTCAAATGAACGAATGCTTTGCGACACTGCATGCAGAGAACACCAGATGCTGTTCTAATTACCAGAACCAAAGCAGTAGTAAATTAACTTTGAACGTAACTGAGGGCATAAACCTTGATGATGTAATTTACCAATATTAATAACACTAAATGACTGATGTTGGTAAAGCAGTAAATTCGCTTAAATCAAATTTACTATTTCAGCCAAGTGTTTGGCACTTTACGAAATAACTTCATAGTTTGCTTCTAAGGGAATATAACTGCTTTTCTCAAACTCAAACTATAAACATGTAACTAATAGGAATATAATTGTTCTTTATTAAGCCTAAGCTAATTGTACTATGTTACCTTTAATATTTTTGATGTGAGCTCTATGAACCAAGTTGTATAGGTGGTGTTTTGTTTTAATAAGAAAGAAGTAGTCAAAAGAGCGTCAAGGACATTATTAATGTTTCTAGTAATTTATAGTTGTGTACTGGGTAAGTGTAATTGATATGTTAACGTGGACAGTTGACATTTCTAAGTTCGTATATTGAAACCACATGGGTTGGTGTCATGAGTATGCTATTAGATTAGATTAAGGTGGAGTTAGCCATTTGAAACCCCTATCATCGCCACCGTTTCAGATCTATTGTGATTCCTCATTGCCTTAGAAGACGCCCTCAAACTTTGCCTTTTTTATAAGGCCTATCATCTTTCAGAGCGGCTCCTTTATGTAGCTATGCGTTGGGTGGTTTTCGACGCCTAGTATTAGAAACCGTGTCCTCGCCAAGCCGTTGCAATGTCTAAGACTATGACTAGACATGAACTTTAGTTTCTTCCTCCTCCTTGCAGAATCTGGAGTTAGCGTCCTCTATTAGGTCTATATTATACATATTCTTATTTAGTCTACAATGACCGCCCAGCAGACCACTCTATCTATCTTTTTGACTGTCTTCCTGTCTTTATTCAGTAAGTCTTTAGTAAATTAATGCCTCTGTACTTTTAAGAACTCTTTTATCGGCCTTTGTCTTGGTGATCTGGACCATTTCTTGGACTTGCTGTGTATCCATTTGTTGATGAACTTTTTAATTTGCAATTTGGTGGTGCCGAAAAAAGTGATAGCCACCAAGAATAATTTTGACGGAACTTCTTTAGCCAAATCATCTGCTATCTCGTTTACCTTCGCGCCCTTGTGGCTGGAAGCCACAAGTCAGGTCAATATAAATTTACTTTGGGAACCTACCACATTTAAGACAGTTACGCAATCCCAAACCAGTGTAGAAACAACACTTACTAAACTAATCGCATTGGCATTACGTGTTATCTGGCTGTCAGAGAAAGTAGCGATGCTTTTACCTAACTTGGTCTATTTTTCTCCTTCGCTAAAGCAGTGGAAAATAGGTATATCAGCGGAATGCATTCTTAATAATACTAAATTTATGTAAGAAACTTTTAAATTAATGAGATATCTGGAGAGTAAACTTTCTGTCGAAATTAGAAACTTAATGTCAACGCTATCAAAAATATGCCAAAACCAACCAACAAAACAGAATTCATTTGAAAGTCATAAAATTCACCAATAACGACAATGAATAAAGAACAATACGCACTTCAGGTAGAAATAAATTCATAATACAGTATTTAAACAGTTAAAAAAGTATCTGCTTTCTTAATAATATTTTTTGACATTCATATGAAAACAGTTATATTACCAGTTGCATCATCATGTAATATGCACCTTGTATTTAGTGAACTGGTACTCGTCGCGGACATGGAAGCTCTATCCGATTCCACTTTTCTGAAACTACAGGCAAAGAGAGAAGCGAAGAGACTTGGTAGGTCATTACAAAATTTTGATTGGTTAGGAGATTAAACTAAAAGACCAAATGATACCATGAGGAACGGTTTGAAGTAATAATACACAACTACCAAAAGTGGTAGGCAACTGGATCTAACTTGCAGTATTTGTCAGATCAAAGAAGAGGAGTGAAAATAAGTGTTTATATGCCAGGATGTAGGATCTTAATGGAAATAGGTACACTTGTCGCACGAAAAATCGGGACACCTGCAATTGGGAATTTAAAAATGTTTGGTGTAAATGAAGTTTTCAGACCACGTATTTACACTTCAACAGGATGAATTGATTCAAGGATTTAATAAGTGAATACATCTTCTCGAAGCTTCATTTACACAAAAAGAATTAAAATTTTCGATTGCTGGTGTTCTCATTTTTCCTGCGAGAAGACTCAGACATTCAAGCAACATCAAATAATGTAGCGGTTTTTCCGTTGAATCGAAGCTAGCATGGGAGTTTCTGCTCACCCTCAAAGATCTGGCTTGAAGAAATAAAGGTACACTGATGTGGGTACCATGCAAAGGAAATTCTGATTTCCTAGAGCATAGAAATTCTGTAGTTTAGCTAAAAATCCCTTATAGCTCATGTTAAACAAAAGAGGGGGACTAAACAGTATATCTTTCACTGGATCAACGTTCCAAAACCAAACTGATAATGTAAAAAATAGTAAAGCTATCTTTAATTAGCTAGCGAAAAATGTTTAGAATTAAAAGACAATATGAATTTTTATTTTTTTTTATCACCATGATGCCAACAGTCACGCAGATCAGCGAAAAGATCAGTTACTAATAATTATAAAACAAACTGAAAAACTAAAGTAATACACGAAAATTAGTTCAAAATAATTGAATGGACTATACAGGCAGATTCATTTTCGATCGCTTATTATTGAAGATAGACGGTAGGTTTAAATTTGGCAAAGTTGCTAATTTTTGTGGTTATTATGATCCCGAAAAGAAAGTAGACTTAGAACAAATGACGTTCGAGTTATTTGAAAAAAACTGAAAAATCTCATTTTCTTATTTTGCTTGTAGCACTTTTATTAGATCTTGCAGAGGAAAACTAAAGACACATTCTCGATGCCACTTTTGCTCCTCTATCTACTGGTGTATTTAAAATTTTTATACAACGTTTCGTTTTCTTTGGATCATCATCAACTTTGTTATTTCTTATTGTAGCCATATTGGATTTTGACACAGCTAGAAAGATTTTCTTTTTCTGATTTCAACCATGTGTCATATGTTGAAAACAAAATTTGATATTGTGTGTTAATTGACCAAGAATCTGATGAGATTAAATAAGGTAGGTAGCTATGAAATTTCGAACTGTCAATCACTTACAAGTGAGTATCGCGTAAATGAAAATCGATTTAAATGAGATAGCCATGGAATTACGAACTGTCAATTATCGTTGCGTTAGTAACTCAAAAATGACGTTCACCAACGAAGAGAAACGGGATAATATTATATATTTTTACAATTGTATCCTAAACGGCTACAAACCTATCATACCATTTTTCTAGATCTTGGCAGAAATTTAGTGGAATATGGATCGTGGAGAATTGCGTTGAAATAAGCTGAAACCGTACAAAGTCCATGTTAGTCATAGTTTACTACCTGGTGATAACTTAAGACCAATGGAATATTGTAATTGGTTACCGGGAAAATTAGAAAACTACGAAGCTTTTTTGAATACAATCATCTGGTCAGATGAATCGAAAGGTACTAACTGACCGGCTAGTACAGCGGTGCCTAGTGCGCTCGCTTCCCAGTCCGCCAGTACTGGTTTCGAACTTCGGTATGTTCTTTCTGAATTTGGTTTTCTGTAGTTTCCCAGATTCCATGGCAAATGCTGAAAGGCAACATCTTAAGTTGGTCTACAACCGCAGGCATAATAATAACTCATTGCCAGCCGATGGCCCCTGTAATTGGTACAAACTGTTGGGAATGTGAAGGCATGAATTATTGTTATTATGGTAGAATGTTTGATCGAAATACATCAGGGTAAAATTGCAAATATTTGTATTCACTACTGTTGTATTTTAGTTCGATGACTAAAAAATACATAACATATCTTGTTTCTCGTTGCCTCTCTTCTCACGCCATTTTACCGTTGCGAATGAAAGTTCACTTCAAAATTCTATGGCTACCTTATTTTACATCGATTTTCATTTTTGCGATACTCAATTTCAAGCAATTTACAGTTCCAAATTTCATAGCTACCTACCCTATTTAATACCAAATTAGATTCTTTGTCAAGTTAGACACTATATCAAATTTTGTTTTCAACATATGACACAAGGTTGAAACCAGAAAAAGAAAATATTTCTAGCTGTGTCAAAATCCAAATATGGCTCCCATAAGAAATAACAAAGTTGATGATGATCCAAAGAAAACGAAACGTCATATAAAAATTTTAAATACACCATTAGATAGAGGAGCAAAAGTGCCTTTAAGAATGTGTCTTTAGTTTTCCTCTGCAAGATCTAATAAAAGTGCTACAAGTAAAATAAGAAAATGAGATGTTTCAGTTTTTTTCAAATAACTCCAACGTCATTTGTTTTAAGTCTACTTTCTTTTCGGGATCATAATAACCACAAAAATTAGCAACTTTGCCGATTTCAACCTACCGCCTATCTTCAATAATAAGCGAGATCGCAATAGTGAGGATCAAAAATGAATCAGCCTGTATTGACTATCTAATAAAAATCCAAGCAACGTTACCGTTAATTTCAAGTTTTCCTGTGACCGCCATATTGGATCTTCATATCATTAAATAGATGCTTTTTTTTTCTTCTGTCTAAACAACTAATCTAAATCTAAGCTGATCTTTCACTTAACTTTTTAGGCGACTAGATATGCTTGGTATTTTAACCAAATAATGCACATTTACAAATTTACTTCCATTCGTCAAATAATATTATTAAAAAGCAAATAAAGAATCGCATCCTATAGTAGTATTCAATCCATTATTCTTCTGGCAAATGTACGCTGTATATGTCATCGCCGGCTTGTTTAGTGCACGTCGAATATGTATTATAGATAGCAATCGTTGTCGGAATAGCATCCTCTCGATCAAAATGCAACGAAGTTGGAATGGATCAATATATCATCGAATCACGCTATAATAGGGTTCGGAATAAAATTTACTTGCATCTTCTAACGTAGTACGTAGATGATAGAGGCGTACAGACAACTGGCAAGACATCAAGTTTCTATTAAAATTTACGAGACTTTAACTTAAAACTCGAATAGCGGCGTCGCAGAATGTCGGAGAAAATTGGTTATTCTAAATTCTCTTTTTTATGGCGTACCGAATCGGATAAGAAATCTCATTTTGTACGAAACGGATGCAGAAAAATGATATTTAGGTTCGAGTGAATTAGATTAGGATCCATATAGTAAAGGAAACTGGAAAGCATCTCAAGATGATTGGAATTAATATTGTTTTAGACGAAGTGAAGAATATATTAAAAATTTGAAAATGGCGGGGTTAAATTTGCTGCAGGATTATGTTCTCTTATTGATTTTGTAAAAAAACTGGATATACTACCTATGTTGTGGTTTTAAAACTAATTTGCATACGTTTTGTTGAATTTGTGATCAGATTTCTTACACTTCAACACGATATTACCGTGGGTATTTAGTTATTTTTTTTTAGGGAAAGCAGATCTCACAACAAATACACTTACATTTTCCACAGTTAATTGTAAACAGCAATTTGTAATTGCTAGAAGAGAGCAGTAAGACGAGTAAGAGACTGTATGAATGACTTACTCTATGTACTGATTCTATTCAATGGTTTACTTGCCAAATCAGTCACATTTGTTTTAGCTAAATTACCCCAAGATTGTCCTGTAGTTGTTGATTAAGAACGCATTGTGACGCCCGGGTTATCAATCCGATGTCCGATTTTGTAACCGATTTCAAAACATTTAAAATGCTGGACTACGGTAAGGCTTCGTATGTACCTAATGGTTGCTGGTAAGAAATTACATCAAATGGTAAATAAACCCCATAATTTTTAAGGATATTCTACTTTTAGGACACATCGGCAAATACAAACTATATTTCCCGGCATTAAACTTGTAGTAATTACAATGATACATTTTGTCTTGGAGTCAAAGATGAGTCTAACCCCATTTCCAAGTAGGTACACATCCTGAAATTCTTAACTAAAATGTTGCCAGATCCCGTGTACTACTATGAATTTAGTAGATTGAGAGCATTGGTTAAGAGTCAGATTTCGAATGCTTATACATCGTATATAAAAAATATTGAAGCTTCAATCTCTTCTGAATGATGATGATAATATGATCATTAACTTGGCAATTGGGACCTCTCCTGATAGATGGAAGTGTACTAGGATAGTGCCTATTTTTAAGAAAGGCGAGAAATAGTGAATCGAAAATTACCGACCAATCTCCATCTTAAATAACTTTGCCAAAATCTTGAAGTAAATTCTATAGAAGACAATATATTTTAATATAAAACAATACATCACCTCACCAAAATGGATTTATGGTTGGACACTCTACTGTCACAAATTTGTGCTGCTTTACGCAGTTTGCGAGCGAGGTTCTGGATGACCAAGGACAAGTCGACTCAATTTACACGGATTTCTCAATGTCAATGCTTTTGACGCTCTTGATCATGGATTTCTTATACATAAACTTTCCACCTTCGGTTTTTCTCCTAAACTACGATCACTGATTCAATCATAGATACTAATCGCATACCTAGTCCTAACTTTGTATTTTATAACGGCTTTCAGACACATATGCATTTTCACATTTACTAGCGGTGTACCTCAAGGTTCTAATCTCGGTCCTTTGCTTTTCAATCCCTTTATCAATGACCTTTTGCACTCTTTGACTTGCCCTGCGTTGGCATATGCAGATGATGTTAAATTATTCTGTAGTGTGTCGAATCGCTATGAAGCTGAGATACTACAGCATAACATTGATATTTTACCTAATTTGTCAATCAATAACAATCTTGCACTTAACATTAGAAAGTGTTACGCAATATCTTTCACAGGGAAAACCAAGCGCTACCATTGAACTTACACGATCGCCAATCAAATTCTTACTAGCGTCAACGAATTTAGGGATCTTGGTGTCACTTTTGATCGGGCTCTAGCTTTTGCTATACACCTCGAATCCATGTACTCTTCAGAAATGTTAGGATTTATTACCCGGACCTCACATTATTTCTGTGTTGAAGTCACATTTTTTGCATTCGTTACGAGCAAATTGGAATATGCGTATATCGTATGGTTTTCCTTGTATGTACTTTCCTATTGAACATATTCAACGCCGTTTCCTAAAATTGTTGTCTTTTAAAATAATAGAACTTATCCAGTTTGGGATGTGTCGTAAGATGAGTTGCTCACGTTACATCAGATGCCTTCACTAACCCACCGACGCAAAATCCACAGCTGGCAATTCTTGCATAAACTTGACGTGGCAGGCAGAATTCGACTCTACTTTCTACCGTTATTTCGAAGATATTGTCGTGGAATCTATTGCTTGGAACATACAGATTTTTTGTTTCATATAAGATTTTTGAACGCTTCTTTTTTTCTCTTTTTTGTTCCTGGAAGAATTGTTTTGTTCACGTTATATAATACGTTTGTCCCGTAATTGGGGTAACCTTTTGGGCAATAAACATATATTATTATTACGATAATAATAACAATAATAATAATGTCAATATTATTATGTCATTTATTCAAAAAGATAGTAATACACATCAAACCGTTATTAATTCCAAGCATCCATTTTTATTTATCCGTTGTTATTGAACTAATAGGCGGGTTTCCGAGAATCTGACCACCAGAAAAAACAATGTACCTATGAGTGTATACTGAATGTATTTCCGTTATCTCATAGAACTTCTAGTGTTTCTAAATTTTTAGGTTACTATTACAAATTGTAATTTTATATTCTTGCACGTAAAATAAAAAACGTAATTTTGCATGGGATTGTTATACCTGTGTACTATTCCAAAAGACACACTATTCCAATTTTGTGCTGTTAATAATAACGGCGTAAACTACAAAAATTTAAAAGCTATCGATTCCTTCAGGGTTGTGTTTTACAACAGTTGGTGCGTTCTAAGTTTCATTCAGATTGATAGTTGCCATATGGAAGACTTCTCTTATAATTTCTACAGAGATATTCACAATAGGATGCATTCTAGGGTTAATTTTTGATTTAAATTCGACGCCTTTTAAAAGGAATATACATATCTAGGTATGCAGATTATAAACCACGCTTAATTAAAATCACTGTATCGTATGTCGGAATGATTCGGAAAAAGAGAAGCGGAGGGACGTAGGGACGCGCTAGCGTTAGAATTGCATAGAAGGTCACACGAAATAGAGTAGTTGATGTTTTCGTAAATATATAGGTAACACGCTGGTACTTTCTATATTCGCTTTGGCGTATTTGCGATTATTTGTTTATTTATTTTACTGTTTGTTTTCTAAATAATTATGGATATATTCTCCCTTGAACACAAGAAATTTGTGATAAGACAGCATCACCTAGCTCACTCGATAAGAGATATTGTTCATCTTTTTAACGATGAATTTCAAATTGATATTTGTTTTGAAACTGTTCGTCGCACAATTAATAACTTTGAAAATTATGGCTGTTTAAATCCGCTTAAACATAAAAAGGAGAAGATGCCACAAAGCGAGCAACGCGACGTTTTAATTTGTGCCGCTGTAGAGGAGCAAGCACAGCAGTCTCTGCAAAATATAGCAGAACAATTTGATGTTTCCTACCCTACGGTTCACAGAGTGTTAAAAAAAATAAGTACCGCTTCTATACGTTAGGGAAAACGAATGAAATATTTCGCAATGATATAAACGAACGCTTAGAATTTTGTGAGAAAATTATTGAACAACACAACAATGATGACGACTTTATTGCAAAGATAGTATTTACAGACGAACCTTCGTTTTCGTTACATGGCCGCCATAACCCAAGCGTTTCCAGGTATTGGTCACAAATGAATAGACGTCTTACTTACGACGCTCGAACACAATACCCTGTAAAAGTAAATTTTTGGGCTCGTCTGTTAGGTAACCACATAATTAGGTCATTTTTCATAGAGGGAAATCTCAATGCGGTAAAATATCCAGATCTTTTGCAGAATAGGGTAATTCCCGCTATAAGAACTCTAGCAGATGTAAATGTCGTTTGGTTCCAGCAAGACGGATGTCCTGCGCATAATGCTGCACCAGTACAACAATTTTTGCCCAACACATTTGATAACAGGTTGTTAACTAGCTGGAGCGCTATTCGCTGGCCTCCTAGATCACCTGATCTTTCTCCAAACCATTTTTATCTATGGGGGTATCTGAAAACCTCAATTTATGGTTTTCGAGATTCCAGGACTAATACTATAGAAGAATTGCGAGCACAAATTGTCCATCGCATGAAAACTATTCCACCACAAACAATTTCAAATGTTGAAAGAAGCTTTTTCGAGAGAATAGGATATTGTTTCCTTGCGTCAAGAGATCGTTTTGAGCATTTAATACCATAATAATTTACTCTATCATTTATTTAAACTTCCCCCGAGGAATATTTTTCGGTTTAGTTCTTGAAGGAATGTATTATATAAGTTCTAGAACTGCTTTTACATTATTTCTCCTTTTTTAGCTACACAGTAAACAGAATTCAAATATGGCGCAATTATTTTTAGTAACTTCAACATAAACGTATAAAAAGAACTATCCATCTATATAAATTTGTTGATAATTTCATGCTTCAACGTTGAAGTTACTAAAAATAACTGCGCAAAAATTAAATTTTATTTACTGGGTACATTTTTTTCCAGAAATTTGTTCATTAGAATGTTTTCTTATTTCTTTATTACCTATCAGTATTTACTGGCTTCTTTAGGTACGGATGTAATGTTAATTTTATTAGAGTGAACCAACTTCTGAAGACTACTTAGATGCCTATGCTTTTATTATTAAAAACTTATTTTAAATACTACATTGAAATTACACTTTTCATTACCTGTTTAAATTTTCCAAAACAAGAAAATGTTCTAACAAAATTTGATAAAAATGTAGTTCTTTTCACGTGATTATCGAAATCATTTGCTTACGTACTTTATTATGAAATTTAAGAAAATAAATTTAGTGTACATAAGAAATATCTCAAAATATTTATAACAAAATTACGTTCATATGTATAAAATAGCAACATTGTATCGACAGTGCTACGGAAAATGTTATTCCTTTCAATGCTATTCTAACTAGAGCTGCTATCCGGATCCGGATAATTTTGGATCCGAATAATTTACTATCCGGATATCCGGATCTGAGTGCTATCCGGATCCACTATCCGGATTCCCTATCTGAATCCACTATCCGGATTCCCTATCCAGATCTACTATCCAGATCCCCTATCCGGATCCACTATCCGGATCCCCTTTCCGAAACCTCAGATTCGCGTCCCCTATCCGAAACCTCGCATCCGGATTTGCTATCCCAAACCTCGGATCTGGATCTTCTATCCGAAACCTCACATCCGGAATGTGCTATTGAAAATCATCAAATTTGCATTCTTTATGAGGTTTGTATCAATAAGATTATTTTGTTCGAGAGTTCTCGCTAACATTAAAAAATAGTAAAGAAAAAATGTTTTACGTTCCAACATTTTGCTTTGTAAAATAATAAAACAAATCAATATTATTAACTAATATTATAAGTAGCTAATATATATTGCTATGTAAGTACAACGTTTTAAGAAGAAAATAACTACTTTATTGGTATGTTAAATAAATAAATAAAATGAAAAATCGGGAACAAAAGGTATTTAACACGAATATAAAGTTTTACTAAATAAATAAATATGAAGTATCAATTATGAAGCACAAATCGGTTAATTCCAAACAAAAAAAAGTTTGCAGTGAGGACCTTTCTGCTCAATCCAGGTTTTGGATAGCGGATCCGGATCCGAGGTTTCTGATAGCGGACCCGGATCCGAAGTTTCTGATAGTGGATCCGGATCTGAGGTTTTGGATAGCGAATCCGGATTCAAGGATTCGGATAGTTTTGGATCTTAATTTTATCGGATATCTGCAGCACTAATTCTAACGCTACCGCGTACGTACCCCCGCTACTCTTTTTCCGAATCATTCCGAACCATACAGTGACTTTAAGCGTGGTTTATAATCTGTATACAAAGATAAATAGCAAATAAGGCTTCCTACCAACAAAGAAATACTATTGATTCTCATGACATTTTAATAAAAAGAATGATAGAAGAAAAACACATTTTCATTTATTAACTCCTTATATCTACATAAGTTACACACTTTGAAAAACAATATCTTTAAACTGTATAATCTTAAATTCGCTCGTATAGGTTAATACAAAAAACATCATTAAAAACACAGCAGTCCATTCTGTAAAAGTTCCAATTAATCTTAGAGTGAAACCTCCGTCTTCTTCTGTCCAGTATTCAATGCTCTCACCTACACGTAAATTATATAAGAATATTTTACTATGCATTCTAACTATATGTTAAAAAACAGAAAAAAATTGTTCATTTAATGCAGGACTGTCAGTTGCTGGGGTGACATTTATATAGATACGGATGTATATCCGAAAAGCACAAAAAAATTATCTTCTAAAGAAGTTTAGATTGGCGGTATTAGGTCATCTACGGTGTATACAATTTACAATTGTTAGTGAAGCAAAGATTCAAATTTCTAACATTGGTTGTTGACATAACAATAATTGCTCATACTGAAAGTTAGTAACTGTTGTTTTCTAATTACAGTATTATACGTATTTTAACATAAAAGACGAATGCAAACATTAATTTTCTTTATTCGAAGTAGGTATAAAGGTAAAAGAGAAAATGGCACGAGATTGTTTTCGGGTGAGTTATAATAGGAAAACGAGTTCGGTCGAAAAAGGACTAGTCCTTAACTATCACAGGCTATCGATTGCGGATTCATTAAATTCCACCCACGAGCACAAGTCGAAATTTTTTCGTATTACCTGTGAACTGTTGTGCGGATATGACGCCACAGACCGTCGTAATGAAGAATAGTGGCACAAGGCAGGTCGCCATCAATAGACGTAAAAGCACCAGCCATTTCTTCGCGCGATGTATGGAGCCAGTTAACTTCCCGAAGGCTAGCGTTATCCTCGCCTGAAAGTTGAAATTTACTGATAGAAACTAGGAAAGAGAGAGATCGAAAACACAGAGGAGTGAAATATATTTTCATATAAGGTCACATTGAAAACAAAATTCATTTTGAGCCTGCTTTTTTATACGTAATAAAAATTTACACTTGCTAAATGTAGAATTTTGCTTAACTAATTTTCAGCATCAATACGTAGGTTCCTACACATAAAAGAAAAAAACAACTTGCTCCAATTTAACCAATAAGTTTTAAAGATAGCATTCGTAGATTTTAGATTTTTGGCAGAGTACCCAAATGCTTATGAAGCATTAAATGGTTATTTGGATCTTAATGAAAAAATTCATTTTAGATATATACAAGGGGAATTAGAAAAGTTTTGTCCTTAGTTATGAAATGTCATACAATTAATGTTTGTGGTTGAGTCTTTTCGACTTCATATCATTGAAAGTAGTCCTAGTCAGGTCTCCTATGGTATCCTTCATGTCAAAGCAATTATGTTTCTCCAAAAACATACCATCTCTGGTCTACTGGAAAACCTCTCTCGTTAATGCGGCCATCGCGTTGATTAGGTCTTGGATATCGTTCCTGATATTGCTTCACTATATCAGGGATTGTTACTGAACTAAATTATCTAATGGTGAGGGCGAACTATAGGAACTACGTTAGGTTAGATAAATTCCAGATCGTAGAGAGCTTATTAAATTTAAAAGGGCGGAGCTTTAAAACTGGTTTGACATACTTTCAGTGCGATTAATACATCAACAGGAAATTATGCTTTTATCAGGTTATATACAAAACTCAAGGGCTTCAAGTAGGAAAACTGGTGGTTGAGGTTGGCTCTTTACTGTACGACGATTTCCTATACACACTACCCAAGACAGAACGATGAAGGCAATGACCATCCAGAATCTGAGAAGGAAATTAACTTAATCGCCAATCATAGTACCTCATTGATTGATGACAGGGTCTTATCTTACAGAAATTTAGGGCAACCATTATATTTGTAAATGTTAGGAAAGCTTCATTCAAATCATTGAATGTAAAATTATAATTAACACCATTTTATTAATTTAACCCATGTTAAAGTTTAGAATTCTGCAAACATTGACACTACCCTAACAAGAAGAAAAAAACCCTAGCTGTTCCTCCAGAGCAGTAAAATTGGCCAAACCTTGATGCAGTTACCATGGCCCGACCCAAGTGGGGAGCTTTATAAGGTTTTATGGTTTGATGTAATCATTTTAAACAAGCTTTGAGCATCATCTCTTTCGATGTCAGATGGGAGCTAATTTATTATATGCTGATTAAACGATGTTTACGCACTTTTCTATTGCAACCAACTAGTTTTTCATATGTTGCAAAACGGGGGCTGGAATAATTCAGTCAATGTAGGTTAGGAGTTAGTAAACCTAATTTTGATTTACGAGCAAAAGAATAGCAACATTAACTACATCTTCATTACCGATTTCCGTTTACAGTGGACTAATTCTACTCAATATTTAGGTCTTAACCTAACTATACACTAAGCTTCACAAGGATTAATTGAGGTGATTGGAAGATTTATATGTATTACGGAAACTATTAATTTAGTTCTCTGTATTTCAAATAAGCTCTTTAATAGAATTAAGATTATGATCTACTTTAGCTTCTTTTGCTCTGTACCGACGTT
The DNA here is from genome assembly GCA_004785975.1 of Popillia japonica. Classification (NCBI taxonomy): domain Eukaryota; kingdom Metazoa; phylum Arthropoda; class Insecta; order Coleoptera; family Scarabaeidae; genus Popillia; species Popillia japonica. The sequence goes on from ML218772.1 coordinate 24,827, forward strand.
GTCCTGGTTAAAGTTGGCTAAAATACAACTAAATGGCCTTGATACACAAGAAAATTATATTCTGATTCCAGCTTGGTCAGCTGGCTGGCATGGCTTACCATAATTGTATTAGAGTAATTGTTGTATCAACAACAACTCAATCATGAGTTGTTCTTTGGAATGTATTATTATGAATTCTACGTTTGAATTTTGTCAGTCATGGCACCTTAAGCTGAAGATTGTGTTTGTCTGTTTTAGGACACATAAATAGTTTGTGAACTCATTGCATCGAATCTAATTTTGTTTCTGTATTCTAAATAATAATAATAATAAAAAAGAATTCTAAATAATAAACATATTGAAGTAAAATTAATGTTAATTGCTTCTATGATAGGTAGTGTTTTTTTCAAGTACTCCTCGTATTAGTGGCGTTAATTCATCTAGATGAGTTTTCTATTTTTGTCACTGAAAATGCTTATTGAAAATACTTCAGTTCGAGATTATATTCACATCTACTCTACAACATTATTGTTTGACGAGACATTGAATACACACACATTCTGTTTAACTCTGCAATAAATAATATTTATGCTTTCAATAGTTATAATAGCGCGTTCAGTGTTTGCATGGTAAGTCATATACGAGTATTTCGATATACTTAGTAAATTGAATTCCTGTGCTTTTACCTTTGTGCTCTGTACGTGATCCTTTCCGTTGCCTACTCTTTCCTTTTGTGTATGTACATAAGTCGCCGCGAAGGGCACCGCTGGCGTGAAGTTATCCTCGTCTTGTAAGATATCCTTTAATTTTATTACGATCATGCCTATTTGCTCTTGTTGTCGTAATTTTGTAGAGACACATAAAGTCGTGGAATGTTGTGTATGTAATAAATCCTTTAGTATTGACTGTGTTAAAATTACAGGCGCTGAAGCGCGTAAAATATACTTAAAAACAGGTATTACTTGGACCTGTAAAAGCTGTCTTCAATCAGGAAACGATTTAAACAGCGTTAAATTAGTAGTTGCTTCTCTTGAGGAAGAAATAAAGTTATTAAAAGAAACGAAGCCAGCTTCTGTGCCGTCCCATTCAATTTCGCTCATTGATAATGAAAAAATAATTCAGGAAATAGTTGAACGCGATAGACGTAAAAAGAATATTATAATATTCGGTTGTGCAGAAGTTAAATCTGAAGAAAACAATACAGATTTAAATTTAGTCACTGAAATTTGCTCGACTATTCAGGTTACAGATCCTAATTTAACAATTATAAGACTGGGAAAATTTGATTTGAATAAAACAAATATCAGTAGACCGATTAAGGTTACATTTTCATCAGAATCTATTGTGTTTGAAATATTGCGAAATATTTATAAAATTAAATCTAATCCGAAATTTGCGGAATTATCAATATTTCGTGATCGAACACCAATGCAGCTTGAAATTCATAAACAAGCGAAATCTGAACTTCAAAAGCGTTTGAAAAATAATAAGTGCAACTTAAAGATTAAGTATGATAAAGGTATACCAAGTATTATTTTGTGTTAAATTGGAAATATGTATTTCTATTTGTTGATTTGTGTGAACTTATTTTATGTGTAGGTGTATATTATGTATATAGTCTACATAAGCATATTAAATTCAAATTTTAGTTGACGTAGAAGTTTCTTTTTGACAACCTTTAATATTTCTAATCTACATGTATGTATGTACAGTGCGGTTGGTTTTCATGCTATGAAAGCGCTTCAGCATTTATAAAATTCATTTTAAATCTACGCAAAGCAAAACTAAGACTTGCTTTTAAATATTGAATAGAGCATCAACCACTCTATATGTACATATGTACATACATATCATTCGTACTTACCTGTAAAAGTAAATATATTGTACCAATTCCGAAAATCATAAACGCCCCCACTAAATGGACCGAGAGCAAGTTCGTTTCCTGGAAGTTAGCCACGATGCTGATCCCTAAGCATGCCATCCAACCAACCGATAGAGAGACAGCGTTCCACGAAGATCTAATCACGTTCTCTGTGCAGGCTATCGAGATTTCAGTTTGCTTGTAGCGAATGTATAGAGTTATTCCCACTGGAATTACACAATTGTTAGGTAATAAATTTCAGTCGGGAACTGAAACAGCAGATATTGCCTAATCAATAATTCCAAATACCACTACAGATACTGAATATCCTATTCTATTATTACTTGAGGACAGACATATTTAGACGTTAATTTTTTTGGCTAAGTATATAGTTATAAATAATTGTTATGTTAATATCGACGTTACAGTATAGAGAGAATGTATTTGTCGGTAGTTCTAACCAGAAACAAATTAAATGATTTCAAAGTTTCCGAAATACTGTACCTAGTCAAAATACTACGGTACTTATAGTTTATTTTCAAGTTAGAACCTCAGATTATCTATTAAATTGAAGCTTCTGTCATTCCACCAGACATACAAAAACTTGTACTACGAATTTATTCCATTTTAGTACAGAAGCGTGCACCGGGCTGACTGGTTAAAATTACAGGAGCTGAAGCGCGTAAAATATACTTAAAAACAGGTATTACTTGGACCTGTAAAAGCTGTCTTCAATCAGGAAACGATTTAAACAGCGTTAAATTAGTAGTTGCTTCTCTTGAGGAAGAAATAAAGTTATTAAAAGTTGCTTACGAAAGCTTTGCTGTGAATAATTTCAGAACAGGCGATGATAAAAAAATCACATTCAAATTACGTTCCACTGTCAGATTTTGTATTGCCAAACAATAAATAAAGAATAATTAATTCAGGCATTTAAACGTAATGGACAATTATGACCATCCCTCTTAAAAAGGAATGTAATATTGGGTTTTTGAATTAACGACTTTGCTTCTCGCATTCTATAACTAAATATTCAGCATGTGAAATTTTAGATTTAGAATTACTATGTCTAAGCTATATAGCTTCGATCATCCTCCCGTCCGTTTCCTTATAAGTTTCCAAAAGACTTCTTCTTCTTCTGCTTCTGGTTATGTATTTTAGTTCTTTTTCGCTTCGCTGATTTGAGATATCACTTTTACAATAGCAAATCAATTATAGCTAACATTATGTTGCTGACATTCCCCCTAAAGGTAATCAGTAAGTAAACTCCACTACGGCCACAGTCCCTCGACGTGGACACGCTGTGTGAGTCAGCCTCAATATACGACCACTGGATGATTGAAGACGTGCAATTCGATAGGGTGTATACGAAAATAGTTTATCTAGTATTGGGAACTGCTTATGTTTTTGATCTACTTTTCAAACCAAATTACACCCAGGCAAGCTGTTTCTAATACTAGGTAAGTTGTCTTTCTTATACAGCGTATCTGCATGTGATAAGTTATTGGAGTGATTGTATACGGTGGCCGGCTTATACAGCATGTCCACAACGAGTGACTACGGCCGTGGTCTACCTACTGCAATGAAAATTATAGTATATTATGACACTAGTGCATAATCAGGCTTTTAAAGCACGAGTAACGAGTTTAAAGCCACGACGCAAAGCGGAGTGGCTTTAACGTTACGAGTCATACGATATTTTTTTAGTATAAATGCAACAATAATTTTAACTAGAAGAAATCAAATCAATAATTTCAATACATTTTATCGAGTGATATGTGTCTCTATATTATGTCATTTGACATTTCACTTAATTATTAAACATCATTGTTGTATTGATGATGTCGACAGATATTCAAAAACTAGCTGCTGAAGGTGAATGAAGTTTAGGTAATACCTGCAAAGTCCAAATAATAATTCAAATCAATAATCAATAATTCCAATACATATTAAACGCTTGGGATTAGTTGTTACCAAGCAACCTTTATACGCACGGCGTGCGATAAAAGCCTGATTATGCACGCTTATGGGTATGTTTTGATTGGTTTATGATGCATGCATACTAAAAAAACTTTTATTAGTTTGTCCTAATTCGTCAAAACCAGCAAAATTATTAGCCGGTATCATATTCATTCACTAAACGTTGTGTTTCAGTATTATAACGGTGTCTATTTTAACAGGTAGTTTGGGATGCTGAAGAAAATAGATATTCTAGATATTAGTCTGGTATACTCAATAAGAGGTTTTAAGTCGATTTTATTAGTAACTTAACCAGTGGTTTATTTATACTGATAAATTTAGACAAGCATAGTTTCCTGCAACCTAGCTTTTGTAATAAGCATGTATGTTTCAAAGTATACTATGCATGTGTACGAGGTATGATCAAAAACTACGGTGAATAATTTTATTATAAGTAAAATAATGGGTTTACATGAAAATGGAATTAATCTCCTTCAAAGTACTCTCCTTGGCTAAAAATGCACTTGTCCCAACGTTGAATCCATGACTGGAAACATTTATGGAACGCTTCTTTCGGGAGGGCTTTCAGCTGCTCTTTCGTGGCTATCTCAATGTCAGGAATGGTATCGAAACGTTTTCCTTTTAGCACAGTTTTAATTTTTGGGAAGAGCCAGAAATCGCATGGTGCCAAGGACGCATTATCGTGGTGCAGAAGGAAGCTATTGGTCCATTTTTCTAGTCTCTTTCTTCGAATATCGTTTCTCAAACATTGCAGTAGGCCTTTGTAAAATTCACAGTTTACGGTTGCTCGCCTTGGAACGAACACAAGGAGCACAATGCCCTCACTATCGAAAAAACAATGAGCATTGTCTTGATTTGCGATTTTAATTGACGTACGTTTTTAGGGCAAGGGGAGTTAGGGGTTTTCCATTGGGAGCTCTGCATTTTCGTGTCAGTTTCATCCCCAGTTACAATTTTGGCTATAAAGTCCGGATCTGCTTGAAGACGATCCTTCAATTCCGTGCAAACTGAAACACGATTTAGCTTCTATTCGTCAGTCAAAAGTCGGGGAACAAATTTGGCCCCCACTCGTCAAATTGCAAATTATCGGTTAAAATACTTTACACAGATCCGTAAGAGATGTTAAATTCTTCAGCAAGCGAATAGTGATCCTTCTATTTGCACGAACAGTTTGTGCCACATTTTGCACGTTTTCGTGTGTTTTTGAGGTCGATGGACGTCCCGATCGTTGCGCGTCTTCAACCGCATGTCCGTTTTCAAATCGCTCATACCACTTGTAAACAGTCTTCAGAGTCACCACATTATCTCCATACACCGACTTTAACATTCCATGAGCCTCTTTGGCAGGTTTCTTCAACTTAAAGCAAAATTTAATGTTAACACGTTGTTCGAAATCCATGATACGCGACAAGACGATAACCACGGTCTCACTCTATCCACTCTGGATACTGACTAATAAGTTAGACCGTGTTCAAACTCGACACGGTCTGTCACAACGGATCAGGTTATCACACATTTGACATGAAATGGATATAACATCAGCAGTTTCGGCTCTAAAAATTCATTCACCGCAGTTTTTGATCATACCTCGTATATCAACTACGCAGCAGAGATCTTGCTATTCACGCCAGAAGAGTTTCGGCACCAAGAGTTCATTTGCTTCACAGAACTCTAATATTTCAAAGATAACAATTTACGGTACACACATACAACATCTCGTCAAGAGCAATCTAGATCCTGAGGGAATCAAAATAAAGGCCGCCTGAATGTGAAATTGGAATGAAACGTTAATCATGTCAAAACATCTATACAATATGCTACAACACTTACATGTGTATTGGAACGGTGCCGTCTATTGCATCTGATCTAAAAACACTTAAACACACTATATAATTTTAAATATGTTTCGTTTAATTTAACGTTTAATTTCAACGTACTATTCATAGTATTTTTCGTTAATGATTGTTTTACTTTTAAATCAAATTATTGAAATTTTTTGAAAAAACCTTATATTTCCTTAACAACAAACATACAATATGTATGTATGTACATATGTATATTGGGCAATATATTTTGTACTCTAAACACGAATGCTTACCTTTACTTGTATGTTATTTTAATAGATTGTATTATTCACATGAATTAAATTCAATTTCCATTGTAAAGACTGGCTAGAGGCGAACCAATTTCGAAAAAGTTGCGTGGTATAATAATTTCACAGCACAACAGAGGAAAATCGTTACCAAAAATTGCAGACCAATTAATTAAAATTGGGCGAATCATTTATTACTATCATTAGAGCATAACTTTTGCATTTGTTCGAAGAATTGAATTCGCCAATCAAAGTCGTCTTCAGATAGCTCAAACAAGACATACCTTATAAGGATGTTACATTGTTTTTTTTCACAATTTCAAAAAAATCAGAAGCCACTTGGTTAAGTGTTGAGTGATGATTTTCTTATATTGCCAACAAAATGTTAAGTTGATCTTCTTCTGATTTTGAGGGTCAAAGTTACGGAATTTAGACTCAATATTGCTTACCATGCTTTGGCTAATGGGGCGCCGACTAGGATCAGTTTCATTGAACAATTCAACTACTTCTTGTTGGGCACGCATCGTGTCTCAAAATTCGATCATGCAAAGAATTTTAATTCGTTCTCCTTCAGTTAATTTCACCATTTTAAATAAAATGACAAACTCACTAAGTACTCAATAAACAGCTAAAACATACTACCAAACGAAAGATAAGAAATCGATAAGGAGTACAAAAAAAACAAAGAAAATACTATTTCAAGTTTTTATTAACAGTAATAAAAAACATTCGCGGTTGCTAAGGCAATTGCCAAACAAGCATAATTTCTGACGAGGTGTAGGTACGTGGAATATCACGCTCTATCAATTGGCATGGTCGAAATTGAGTGTTGCCATTTAAATGACGTCATATCTCGAATGACGGTTACGTCACAAATATGGGTCGTATGTCGAAAAGTTGTTTGTTTAAAACAAAATCAACGTGTCAGAGGAGTTTTTCGAATAACTCTCAATTTCAGAAATAATAAATTTATTCGTTACTATTCGAAAGCCCTGTATGTATGTAGTTGTTAGGGCTCACATGAGCAATAATTTGGGTCGTGTGGGTTCTTTTTGGTAGAAAAGTAAAAACAAGCCGAGATAATAGTAGATACAAGCCAGATAAACATTTCTAACATGATGGTCACTTCTGCATCGGCAACTTTGCAAACTTCTACCATCGTATACAAAGTATAGAGCGACATCCACAGTAGAAGTAACAGTACCGGGCGCCGTTTGTAAATGCAGTTAGCTTGATGAATCGCCTTTCGAAAACTGGTTCGATGAAACAATATTGATGCATTTCAAAAATTTATAAGGCGAATGCGAAAGATATCGTATAATCATGATATTCTCCAAAAGCAGACATAATCAACCATAAAGAAAAGGATCAAGTTTTGAATTCGACAAACGTGACAAGTCGTTACTAGCAAATGGTCATACATGATTAGCCTCTGCTAACGCTAAACGATGAATCAAAGAACGTAATCGTAGAAGAGACAAACAACAGAAAAAAAATTCTACTGCATCATCTCCAGATTTGTCAAATGATAATAATAATAATCCATGCCTTAGTATCTCCCAACAGCTTGCGACAATTACAGGGGGCATCGGCTGGCCATGAGTTATTATTACGCCTGCGACTGTAGACCGACTTAAGATGTTATCTTTCCGCATTTGCCGTGGAATTTGGGAAACTACAGAAAACCAAATGATGATTAAATGATGATGATTAAATGATGAGGAAACAACAGGCGAAAACATTGACAGAGACGGCATAAACGTACATGGTACGTAGACATAGAACAGTTTCCCTATAACAACGTATTGAAAGTGTCCAATCTCTACTTACCATGAGTGTACTTGACGGTAAAGATAGCCAAGACAAAAATAACAAGAATAGTTCAGGAAACGAAGTTGTACCAACAGACGCTTTCGTAACTTTTACATTGATCGAAAAAAATAAAACGACAATCTAGTCGGTGTCAAGGGAGTAATTCGTGGGCGTTCAAGCAGAAATAATTAATTCCAAATAATCAATTTTATGGTAACTAAGATTTAAAGTTCAACTGACATGCTAAATTATATTTTCAATACCATTTATAATATTTTTGAGATGTATTAAGGCATATCATTCCATGATATTAATGAAATAATAATATTTTTTCTCATTGCTATAAAAAAACGTCTTTGATGGACTTAGTGATTTCTACTTGAACGCCCACGAATTAGTCCTGCTACATATACAATTAAAAGATTCTATAGGATACATAAAGAAGCCGATATCAGTTTAAATTTCCTGAGCAACATAACCTCCTCTTAGTTTACAGAAAGTCATAAAATAATTATGTATATTCAGATTTGATAATTTTTTGATTGCCATATTAGATTCCAATTTCATGGGTTTCTTTGTATTGGCTCAGTTATGTTTTTAAAGAAATTACATACGTAATACTCCATAATTTTACTTGGGATAATAGTAAAGTTACTAAAGTTTTTCGGTTTAATTATAATATTGAGATGATATGACGATAGAGAAATGTTAATTACCGCGCCTGAGAGACTTTTAAGGTTAAATATCTAGCAGCGAGTGTGGATTTATGTTGCAGCCAAGATATTCAAGTCAAAATATTGGCAAGATTATTGAGAATTTATATTAGGATTCTATTTACGAAACCATATGAATGTTATACTCATTCTAGTTTAATTTTCTAACATGTTGTATGCGTACTGTGAAAATACGGGTTCTATGTAGATATTGTATACAAAAAGTTTCACCGATGTTCTGGTGTTTCTGGTTTCTGTTTAATGATTAAGTTTAAGAGCTTTCATTGTATACCTCTCCAGATATCTTCTGTCTAATGTGAAAACGTACTTGTACACGAACCTTCGCGAAGTTTGGTCTAATCCCTCTAATTAAGCAGATTAGTGCTCACGCTAATTATCTTAGGACGAAGTATAACTGTATTAAATAAAATGTTCACGTTTGTCGATAATATAATTACAAGACGTAAACAAAAACATTTCTAATTAGAAATTAGAAATCTAAATTATCTAGATACGCAAATGCTCTAATCTCTGTAAAAAGATATTCGTTTGTTTTATTTATTAAAGATATTCAGGTAGCTCTGGATTTAATTATGAATTTAATTACAAGTGTTAATTAAAATTACAACAATACTACCCTACTACGTTTCCCAAAAAAACTTAATTTATAAATATGTTGACGGCAATTAGAAGGGGCAGAAACCCGTATCATGGCGCTAAATGCTTCATGAAACAAAAACAACTGGTTCGAAAAGGGGGGCCTAGAGGAATTTGACCGAGGTTGCAGGCTAAGACTTAATTAACAGAATAGTTCTGAGGGATGTTTTATAGCCCGGAGACAATTCCTATTCCATTGTAAATCAAATAAGATAAAGTTTAACTGAACGATCTCGTTTGTTTGTAGAGATATAACTGGTAGTTATTCAGTTAGAAGGGCACGTCAATGGATATATAATGTATGCACAGACAGCGACAGTTGTTCATAGGCCTAAAGTATTTGCATAATCGCCGTTCTAACAATTTGATTATCGGTGCTAGGAGACCATTTGTAATCTCAATAATCCGGACAGAGAAGTTGGAATCAATAAACAGTTAGGGTAAAGGGTGATGCATCGGGTTGATGAGAAAGACAGTTTATAACCAAAATATGTATCTTCTAAAATAGGTTTTCAATAGGTTCTACAGGTGTTTATTACGAGAAAAGTACAATTAGGTTAAAATGTAATTTGTTTATCATGTATCATTATACGTAAGCATATTTTTAGGCCTGTTCCTCGATACTTGACGATAGTGATGATATATTTTGTTGTAGTGCTAGGATATTTTGGGCAGTTCAACTATGGGGGAAAATATTGTTGTTGTGCAACAACTGCATACTTTGGTGGATTTGTGTGGAGCACTATATTGTCAATCAAAAGTAGTGTGCAATGTTGTCGTAACATGAAAAATGAATAAATAGCCAATAATTGCTGTTAGCATTACACTGGCAATAATCGAAGCTATTATGAGTGAGTGCTTCTACCGTTACTCTTTGGTGTGGAATGCATCATTGTAGTAAATAATCATACTGTTTTGAAAGATTTAAGAATAAACCCACTAACACAATAAATAAGAAAAACAATACCTTCCCAAAAAATGTCACAGTTTAGCACAGAGTATGTCTAATTAACTGATCATTTAGCTGAATGTGTTTTTGCACTTTTCTAGATACAGTTATTTATTACGATAATATTGTTTCATGGGTGCAGCTGTATTGCGTTAGAAGCTGTATTGTTTGTTAAACTGTCACTGCCTTACCATGTGACATAAGGGCGTGGGTAAGGATTGTGAGGATCGAATCGAATCGAATTATAAGTTCAAATATAACCGATTCTATAACTCTAACTGTTATACAGGGTGGTCCTTTAATTCGTCGAGAAATTTTAAGGTGCGATTCCTTAGCTAATCTCCAGAAAAAAAAGTTTCTATAAACATATGTCCTAAAGTGCTCCGTTGTAGAGATACAGGCTGATTTATTTCGCACAAAAAAAATATTTCAAAAATTTAAGAAACGGTTACAATAAACCCTAAAGGAACTGCTGAAAATGAGCACCAACAGCTAATATGCAGGCTTCTATACTCCAGTTCAATCGCATGCTGAAGAAATCCGGGAGTGTTTCGAATTGTTTCGCATCCAACAATTATACGATTGCTAAGATTTTAAATGTTCCTACAGAAAAGAGTCTAGAGGGTTCAAATGGGTGACCTTGGAGGCCACGGCTGATTCGGAACTTCCACTCCTCGACCTATACATCTATCGGATATGTCCTATTTAAAATTTGCCGAGCTTGTAAACTAAAGTGTGTTGGAGCGCCATCATGCATAAACCAAACTTCATTTCGGATCAAAAGTGGAATTTCTTCTAACAAGCCAGGCAACTCGTTTTCAAGAAATAGCCGATATGATGCACCATTAAGTCGAACAGGAAGCAAAAGGGACCAATTAAATAATTATTAATTATTCCCGCCCATACATTTAAGGAAAATTGCTCTTGAAAGTGCATCTCCCTTATGGCATGCGGATTTTCATCTGACCAGAAATGGTTGTTGTGGAAATTCATATTTCCATTTCTGGAGAAGCTCGCCTCGTCAGTAAATAGAATGTAGGATAGAAATTGCTCATTTTGGGCAACTTTTTGTTGGAACCAATCACAAAGGACTAAGCGTTGCAGAAAGTCAAATGTAACTGTTGATCGTGTAAGATCCTTAAGATGGTCTGATGGCTTCTGTTTACCGTAACACCAATCTTTCTTGTACTGGTCTTTGGATGTTCATCGATTAGCTGCTGAACAGTTTCCTCTAATTCGGGTGTTCTTATAGTTTGAGGTCTTCCCGAAGTATTTTTGTTTCTCTCAAATGTACCAGTTTCTGCTAGACGACCGCGAATATTACTGAAGGTTTTCCCACAAGGTACAAGGCGTCGAGGATATTTTTGTTGCATTTGTGTAGCAATTCACCATAATTACAAAAAAAAGATTTATAGGTACAAATTTTCAAATTAATTAATGTTTGACAATAGTTATGATAGTTATGTAAGTACAAATAAATGCCGTAAACATGACAACCAACACAACTGTTCGCTTAACCGTTTTCTAAATTTTTGAAAATATTTTTGTGTAATAAATCAGCCAGTACCTATCTCTATAACGGAGCACTTTAGGACATATGTTTATAGGAACTTTTTCTCTTAAGATTACCCAAGGAACTGCAACCTAAAATTTTTCGACGAACTTAAGGACCACCCTGTATACCTACTATTAATCGCTCTAAATTGGCTTAATATTACTTCATCGTACCCGAATATAATGTTCCTGATTAAGCTGTCCTCGAGTTTTTAGGGAGGTGTTGCAAACCTAACTCTATTTTTGTGTAAGATTGCGTGCTGATTATCGGCGACTTACATACATCAAACTATCGTTAAATGCTGTTTTATTTTCGTCCTTGCGAAATGGTGGTTATTGAACAAGATGTGGGATAAAAAAGTTCGCGAATTGGCATTATGAATGTTGTCTAATTTCGGAGAATCTTATTTACTTATGCTTCCACAATTTCTAACAGTATCTAGCAATAAAGTGGATAATAGTGGTCTTTTTTAAAATAAAACCAGGAACTAGATATAAATATTAACTATTTCGTTTGAAAGCGAGATATACCTTTATGTTGTGTGTATAAGAAACGTAAACAAAATTACACACCGTTGTCTTACGTACATAGTATAGCTTCTATATTCAGTAGCTGGGCAAATACACAGCTCTCAGGTGGCTTTGTCCCTGTGTCACTAATGTAAGGAAAGAATGGGTACACATGTCCATTGCAAATTGATATAATGTAACTGAAACAAGAAAACAAAAGTATTAGATTTTCCCTTTGTAGTGTAGTGTGTGTAGCTTGAAATAGAAGAAATGTAAAGACGTAAAAGAGATCATTTTCTATTTTTAATATATAATTTACAAAACTCTAAATTGAACTAATTGTGTTAGTTTATAAGAGAGTAGTTAGTTAGTTAGATAATTTGTTTATGTTCGCTTCAAATGCTAATATTTATTACCGAACCTCTTTAAATTCGCAGGTGATAATTAGATTGCTGAAAATATCCGTGATGTTAGAGAAAAGGTAATTCACTGTATTTATAGGTCAACATTGCACAATCTAACGCCGGCACGCGAAAAGTGGTTATTGTAAAGTGGATTACGACATAATTGTCAATTTATTAAAAAGAAATGAGGAAGCACGTTAAGTATTTTGCACGGTAATTTGGGAAATCCAAGGAATATCAAATTTTGGCAATTAACATAATGCAGAAACTGTATATAAGTTTTAAAGGTCAACAAAATATTTAGTTACATAATGTGTATAACGATTATTTTGTGAAATAGGTAACGAATTTTGCAAATCATTGCATTTATACTACGGTTTGCGATTTAATTATAACAACTTCTATTGTTGAGGTTTGGAAATATAGTGCGATCGAAGTTTTACACAACATAGTGAAAAGAATTTGACCACGTCAACGAAACTGTGAGTGATATATGTATGTATGTACATCTAAGCAAAAGTTTTCTAGGATGGTAATAATATAATGAAGATCGATAAAATGTAGAGAACCGAAAATTAGGAAATACAGAGACCGTGTTATCGAACTACCCTATTAATTATATCGGTAGCGGCTTATCCAAAGCAGTCTTAAACTAACTTGAAGCAAGTAAAACTACTTGAACATATAACAAGTTTCTTAGATACATATTATGCATAGTTGAAGCACTTGCAAACTCACGTTATTTCAACCTTGACCTTCGGGTTGTTTGGTAACTCTAACATCAAGACCATTATAATAATTAATGATTATCTGACTAGTAGCAAAAATAAAAGGCAAATTATAGGATGATAAACGATATGTACTGTGGTTGCGAAAATGACTACGAGTTTAAATTGGGTAGAAAAAAAATAGACGATGAACTTCAACTGTTCTAATTTCAATCGAAATATTATAAATAACAAATAGAATCTACAGTGGTGCAGTTAGATTTATCATTAAACAGCAATATTTTTATATTTTTATCATGGTATTTCTAGTAACCTTACTAGCTTTACGTTGATACAGAATTAGTACCTCTTGGGTACAAAAGTAGGCAATAATTCTTTACGGTGCCAGTACACATTTCCATAATCTGAGTGATAAGCAATGGTTGCAACAAATGATTTATCTAAATCACACACTTGAAGATCTATAGACCAATTACAACACCTTTTAGAAACGGCAAATGTTAGAAGAAGGCAAGGACAAGATAGATCAGTATCGATAACGCCAAGGGATAGAAAGGATACATCATTATTGGTTAAAAAATCAAGATTCAGTGTGCACATAGATAACAGTTGCGTTTTGAATTGACATAGAGCCGAAATACGAAATAACGCTATATTATTCGAAATATAAATGAATTGCTAGGCAGAAACTCTGGGAACACAATTCATTGTTAGCAATTGCTTGGAAGAGACAGAAACCGATAAAATGGTCTGGCTATCTAATTCTACGTACGGTAATCGTATGCATGGGATAGTAATAGTAATGTCTTGATTGCCCAACAGATACATATATCCACTAAAAGAACAATATTTGCACAATTAATATAATGCAATGCTGTAAACATTCTATACTAAACAGGCAGTATATGCAAGCTTAATGGGGTAATGTGGAGACAGGTAAATGGAATGGATCAGGATAAAGTTTGTTTGCATTCCTCGCCATTTGGGTAAGAGGCGCTCTGGAGAATACATTAGTTCTTGTTGTGGTAACAGCGATGGTGTCAGACGAACGAGTACCATATTTGGCAACAAGAATATTTTTATTGGTAAAGTAGATGTGGGATATCGATTTCATTACGTATCAATTTTATTAAGAAGTTTGCACTACTTAAATCTCTGCGGCCGGATAATGACGTAAAATTGTGTTGTACTAGTAATTCTTTGAATGAAAGATACTTCAGGAACGTTCTGTGAACTCTTTCCAGCAGCAGAGTTGGAAAAGGAAACATGGGTACCAGATTGTAGACCAAATACAAGCTTTGGGCGCACCAGAGTAAAAAATATCATTTTTAGGGTAGGTTAAGTTTCAGAACGAGCCGCAAGACCTGATAACAAAACTAAGCGAGCGTGATCCAGAAGAACACATTGCAGAAATATGATCGGTGAACTGAAGTCGTTGGTGAAACACAACACCCAGATATCGTATTTTGGTCAGTCTCGGTATAGAGAATTGTCCAGCAGAATAGAGACATAGTAATAGCTTGGTTTTTGTGGTAGAAGTAATAACGGCACACATGCTAACACAGCATAATCTTACTTTGTGCCTCATCTTCATACATATATAATGTTCTCTCAAATGTCAGAAACGCAGTTTTTTGGAACAATTTCTAGATAAAAAGTTAAATCTTATTCTGTGTTATTTACAGCATCTTATATATTCATAGATATTATTTTCGGTCAATAGTAGTAATCCTTGTGGTGCTTGAAAGACGTCCTAACGAAATGCAGTTGTAAAATTTTTACACTAATATGCTGAACTTTTTTTTCTACCAAGTTCTTCCTGATTATAATATCCGTGCCTTCAATGATTGGTGTAAAACCTCCTGTCCTTACCAAGGGACTTATCGCATCGATTTCGTTATATTTATCGAACATGACGACGTTGATTCCGTTCGTTTCTTCGTAGAATGCATCAGAATGTTCGACTATTGCGATAAGGACATTACGTAGAATAAGGGCGTTGCCAGCCATGAATGGTCTTCGGTGGTAATCTTTTCATCAGACTGCAAAACGACCGATTTCAATATACAGGGTGTCCCGGAAAATGTGGGAAATCTCTTGGATTCAGATGGAACATTAAAAAATAAGATTACAAGTTCCCATATTTTTTTCCCAGCGGCCCTCCCCGCGGAGGTACGGCCTGCTAAAAGACGTCACTGGAAAACAATTTTTCTTGAATAACTTTTAAACTACTTAATATAATTTAATGAAAATTTAATATGATAAACAGTAGTAAGAACCTCTTAAAATACTGCCCTTGAAACATAATTAGCTTGTTTAGTTTACCAGGGGCGTACTAGGTTGTACATTTTAATGCTTACATTTTTAACACCCTGTATGGTAAGGAGTTAAAAAAAATAAATTTGGATGCCTTGAACATTAAGCTAAAGAAAAGGCTCGTATTCAGTGTCGATAAAATGAACCGTTTTCGAGAACAAAAATAAAGGAATTTATGTTTTATTTTTATTGAAAAGAACCATGATTTCTAATTTTTTTTGTCTGCAACAAAGTTTGATACGAAAGTCATTCAAGGAACAGAAAAGTTTTAGTTTAGCTTATTTAATCCGACAAAATTACAAAGATTCTTAAAAATGCAGTTTTGTCCCTGAGAGGCACCAACAAAACTTATTTTTAGAAAATGTAAGCCATGTTTTTCTTGAAATTATTAAAAAACAACCTAAAAAATAATGTACACGAAAATTAAAGACTAAATTATTTTTAATCCTGAATTCACTATGTATTTTATGCATGATGGAGTCCCACCTCATTTTAGCGTTGCTGTACGGGTTTAAAAGATATTCAAGAAAAATTGTTTTCCAGTGACGTCTTTTAGGAGGCCGTACCTCCGTGGGGAGGGCCGCTAGGAAAAAAAAATGGTAACTTGTAATCTTATTTTTTAATGTTCTATCTGAATCCAAGAGATTTCCCACATTTTCCAGGACACCCTGTATACGCAGTCGATAGCATCACGAAATATCCCAGGAGGTTTTTCGTCAACCATAGAAAGCACCGATATTATAATCGGGAAGAAATAGATTGCATTGAAATTCAGATGCACGCAACTCGCCAATTTATGTGACTATTGGATCTAGAAAATATTAGATAACGGAAATTGCCATAAATCTATTAAACAGAACGCAGTTTTCGATATTTTTAATAAAAATCCTTTTTATTTCCTGCTACATAAGTACATATATGTATATATGTTTAGTGAAAATACTATTCGAATAAATAATTAGCTTGGTCTATCTTGGGAGATTTTACATATAATTTCAGTACATATATGATTTTATGTGCATACTACCTACATATATTACGTAATAGTGACCTATATTTGGATTCCTCATTGGAGGAAAGTTGTAATAGTACCAATTGAATATAATTTCATTTCTGCGGTAATAGCACGTTACTTAATGTTAAGTATCATTACGTTAATTTTAGACATCATTCTGATAATTAGCATTTTAGTACATCTTGTTATGGATCTTAATAATATATGCATATCTCTGGTACGTGCATATACTTTTGTAGAAGTTTCTAGTTAAAACTTAGTTAAAATTCTTTGTACAGGGTCTGTAATAACAAACTACAAATATTTTTCATGTCAATTTACAGTAAAATAAATAAATTGCACTTTTTAAAAACATGCATGTTAAAGACAAATTAGATTATTTCGTTGTTGGTAATATTGTTTGCGAATGGTTTGTTTCTATATTTTACAGTTACGACTACATAGTCTAGGGCTAAGTACTGTCAGTGCGGCGTCATTTAGGGAATTTAGAGTAGAGCAAAGTCATCACACTGTAAAAGTGGTATACTTGCGTTTATATAGTAGTATAGTAACAAACATGATGCTATAAGCGATAAGATTCGAAAGATCGAAAATATTGAAACGTTTGTACGGCAGAGGCGGATACAAAAATATTCTGTTCATCGACGAGAACATTTTTACGATAGAGGAGAAGTTTAACTAGCGAAATGATAGGGTATGTTAAGTTTTTAAATTCAAATTGGCTTTAGTTTTTTATTAGGTGTGCTGCTGTCATACGAAATTTGTAATGTCATGTTCTGTTTTTGTAAAAGTCAAGTCAGTTTATTGTTTTTAGTGACCTATTATACAACTTATAGTGCGAGGGTTTAAGTTTTTATTAAAATTATTAATATTAAACACCCGTAATTTCATTACAAACTGCAACGAACTAATTGAAGTAGGCTTCTACGGAATTTACACCCCGTGAGCGGTGGATATCATTCAACGAGTTAACAGGGTATATGCCTGGTCATCCTATGAAGCCAAAGAGAAAGCTCCACACGTTCAACGGGGTCACCACCGAAGTTGTAATAGTTTGGTGGGGCGTGTCGGCGCATGGAGAAACTCCTATTCATCTTTGCGAAACAGATGTGAAAACGACTGCAAAGATTTACGCAAACACAGTTCTAGAACGTGTTGTTAAGTCTCTAAACGATACTTTGTTTGATGGAGTTGGTTGGGCTTGTCAACAAGACTCAGCGCCGGCACACAAAGCAAAATCAATTCAGATGTGGTTGCAGACTGGTGCCTGATTTTATAGCAGCTTCAGGTTGGACCTCTGAAAGTCCAGATTTAAACGCGCTGGACTATGAACTATGGAATAGTTTTGAGAAAATCGCTTGTCAAAACCCCCATAAAAATTTGGAGTCGCCACAGAAAATCATAACAGAGGCAGCAGAAAAAATTATCCTAGCAACATGTACATGCATCGCCCGATGGCCGGAACGTTTGTCGTTGTGCATAGACAGTAAAGGTGGACATTTGGAACAATCAGTAGATGCTTTAAAAGAGAATTTCGGTAAGTATATTTTTTAAATAATTTGTGTGTCTTTTTTGTGTTACGTTTCTTCAAAGTACTGATAGTATTTATGGCTAGACTGTTTATATTGGACGATACAAAAAGGTTATGTTGCAAATACTACTAAGACACTACTATGAAGACGGAGTTATTTTGAAATTCTCAGTTTAATTGGAATATGGCGCTCCAACTTGGCGTTGCAATCGTCGAAGGGATGCTTAGGTACATGTTCCTAAACTAATTAGCCAAACATTTCCATATTTGAATTCGGCCCTTCAGCGCAATATAAAGAAAAACTTTCCATATTACCATGTTAATTGAGTTACAGGGATTTCAAATTCAAAATCCAACATGGGGGTGTCTTCCATTTTATTAAAAAGCGCGTAAAATAAACACACTGGCTCTTAACCGAGTACAGCTTAGCACAGTGACGTGTCTGCTAACAGGACACGGCTGTCTAAGGAAATATCTGCGTAGAATTGAAATATTTAAAGACGAACCTATCTGTAGATTATGCAATCATAGTAGCCTGCAGCGTAGACTGTCATTCTTGGAACGAACTAACCAAGCAACTGGTCTACCGGAAACCAATTTACCATACAGGCTATTAAACCTAGTAAAGGAGACTAACCTGTTTATGTAAAGAAACTCACTAGGGAAGGAATAATACAATAGGCCACAGACCGCGGTGTTAAGCGGACGAGCAAAACCCTGATCCAACATGCATCCAGTATAACATTTGCTGGAATGTCTTTGGCCCCGCGAAAAATAAATCCAAAAGGAAACTCTTATAGCACATTTTTCTAAACAAACACAAAAAGCAGATTCTTCCAGTAATTTGGAATAGAGTGAAGAACCGGTATTTTAAGGGTGTCAAAAATATCTATGTATGCAAAACGTAGATCAAGTCCCATCAAGTGTTGATAGTTTAATATCCATACAGAACACCTCCCATTAATAGTAATAATAAAATGTAATTCATATTAATAAATGGTAATGTTAAGCAACAAGTGAACTTGCACATAAATTAATTAAAAAATTCAACATTGACAGTAATAGGAAAAAAATAGTTTAAGTACAAACGTTACGAATTATAAACCACTTAATTAAGAGGAAAGTAAGTAAAAATACTATATTATAACTCATTTGCAATAGAGTAAATAATAGTAATTGGTGTCCTCCGAAAACATTGGTTCTAGCTACGAGTTCCTGAGTGAATACGAAAGACAAGAAAGGGTATGCGTTGAAGACGAAAACTTTAAACTGTGGTATGGTTTAGTAGGCTGTTTAAAACAAGTTAAATTGAGCTAGAGTGATGCTTGATTCTGTTAGATGATTCACTTTGAGGAAGTTGAATTGTGTTGAATGATTGTATTGTATGACAATAAGGTAGGTATTTTATTAATAATACTAGTTTTTCTAATAAATTATAACATACATGCTAGGCTTGAGTTAGGCTACAAACTTAAAAAAAATGGTGCAATAAAACTTACGTCGTAATAAAACTGATAATACACCAACAGCAGCTGAGAATTGGCCAATAATGTAGTTTGAATTTTCCAAACGACAGCATGATCGATGCAGTCAATTTATCGCCACATTTTTCGACTCGAATTCGTATAATCACTTATCTCATATCTGCATTGTCGTAAGCAACATAATTATTAGTTTGTCAAAAGGACACGTGCCCCTTTGTTTAAACAACATTGTTGACCTAAACCGGAGGTGTACAGTTACAGTTTGGAAGTGATGTAAATTTCGACCATTGTCTACAAAATGGTATTGTATCGATTGCGAAGTTAATAATGAAGGACCGCTTACTGAATAAAACAAATTGTTGGCGATATTGAGTTCACTTCTAATGTATTCCATTGAATTGATCTCTCTATTATCAGAACATAACGATATACATATATGGGGCAGGAACCTCCTCTGGATAGGTATTTGTTATAAACAACGAAACCATTAACTAGAGTTATCTCCGTCGATATCTATTGAGTATTCTATGTTCTTTTGTGTTGACTGTTATTTTAGGTAATAACAGATACGCAATTATATCGTTGGTTATTAATTATTGTTTATCTAGATTGCGCGAATATATGTTCGATGTAATTAGAAGTCGTATCTTGATTTTGGCTTATATTGTAATGTTGCGTCGTTTGCCAAATTCTACTGATGCTATTAGAATTTTAATCTTATTAGGAAAATGCAAACTGGTAGGTAATGAAAGTGTCACATTGACACCATATTGACACGCCCGTTGACACGTAAGACATATTATAAGCTTCTTGTTACTAGTCCTACGTTTTGTTATTGACTGACTTTTACCAAAATGAATGGCGCCGTCACTTTAACACCAGATCAGAAAGAAATAAGACTACTTATTAGATTTGCTGTACATGACAATGAGGTAAGTCTTATTACTTTCTGATAAAATGACGGCGCCATTCATTTTGGTCACAAATATTTGGTATATGTTCTTATAGAGATATTCATAAAAAATATGTCGTAAATGAATTTATGTCTAAAAATCTGTACCTTGCATTCTTAGCTCTCTCCGTTATATAAAAACAATCAAAAGCTACACGTCCACAAGAATACACCCGAAAAACTTGCCCCCAGAATAAATGCGGCGTCACCTTAATTACTTTGGAATTATGCGATAGGTACCTACTGTACATCTGCAGATGCTTTTGATATGGTTGGAGAAGATTAATAACCCAAAGTTATTTGGAATAGAATTGCAAAAACTCCGAGCTAAGAAGTTTATTTACCATTGTTTATCATACACATTTCCCTCCATATTGTAAACTGCCTCAGTATCAAAGTCTCCTTACTTGAATTAACGTAAAAGAAATCTAGCACATAGTTATTATGTATTACACAAAAAAGAAGAAAATAAATGCTACAAAATATGTTTTCTTTTCAAATTTCTCTAGGTATTACAATTTTCATGGTATTATGACAATAAGGGAAGTATAAATGCAATTTGGGTCTTTTTTAAGTCAATTATAGTTATATTTTCTTTCTATTACTTATTTTGTTCCAACTATCAAATTCATCTTACTACGTTTTTTTTTTAATTTTGAAGATAGATAATGCGGTTTATTTTTGAAACACAATTTAAATTACTATGCAACTTGAATACAAATTAGTCGCAAGCGCAATAAATGTCGAAAGAAAATATAATTTTTTTGAACTTTCTGAAATTCTTGAAGAGTACTACTTGGTACTACAATTTTCCAGCGCAATCAAGTAAGTACCGGCGGACTAACGCCGCGAGCGCTGTCATCTACAGGTTTGTACCTCTGCTTTGTGTCGATATGTGCAATATGGGACGTTGACATCTATACGTATTACATGGTATTACTTATCTATGGTTATGGTGGTAGCAATGACTGGCAATGACCATGTAATGACATAGGAACTTGACATCGGAGCATCAAATTCACTCATAAAAATAATGATGCTATACGCTTGATGAAAAATAAATGCAGATTTTTGTGCCAGTTATATAGTCATTTGTACGACTTATAATACTTTCTCGCATTTAATTACATGCACAGGTAGTTGGTTTACAATGCCCGGTGCTTACAGTCGTCAAGAGGTTGCTTTTTGGTTAACAGCTGACTACGCATGACTACGGTTACGGGTATTGAATTCTAGTCGCATTCCATCATTTTTTAGAAATAACTGCAATTCTATTTTCAAAAATGTCCATTAATAAAGCTGATAATATAGCATAATAAAAGCTGATGAGT
Source organism: Popillia japonica (assembly GCA_004785975.1). Taxonomy (NCBI): domain Eukaryota; kingdom Metazoa; phylum Arthropoda; class Insecta; order Coleoptera; family Scarabaeidae; genus Popillia; species Popillia japonica. The sequence goes on from ML218772.1 coordinate 46,695, forward strand.
TTTTTTTTATACGCTAACTCTTCCGTAACTCTAGTTTGAGATTTGCATTTAAATCATTTCTAGAGCGAGTGTTTATAGTAATATTAATCAATATCTCATCCATAACGTAACACCTGTGTATTATATTAATCTGATAATCACATACTAACAAACATTATGAGGATTACACATTACTGGCATCCAGACGAAAGAGCATCAACAAAATAATACTACAGGAATTGAATGATAAATATGTGTGTACATGTTGACAAAACTAATGTCTCATACCAAATTGTAAATGTATTTAAAATTAATATTGTTGATGTAAAGTTGAATGCTCATTCAGTTATGCCATTTGTCTGTACGATATCGATTTATAAGCTATGAATGATTCATACATCACCTAGATATAGCCGGTGAAAATAGGACATTCTATCAAACCTGAGGGTAGCATTAATTTGTTTAGTACAGAATGGTATATGGTATTTTGCAATATACAGAAAAATTGTCGAGTATTTACTGCAATATGATATTTTATAGATAATATTTGTAATATACAAGTGCTTAATGTAAATAAATGATAATGTTACGTTTTAGGGTTTTTAAATAATCTTCAGGCGATAATGTTTTCACAGATGTATTTATTTAAACTAATTTAACACTTAATAATTACTTGGTAACGAAGAACACTAACTTAAACTATTTATTTCAACTCACACAGATTTATATGCACATTTCGTATTTATATTCACAGCGTCTGTTCTGGTTACGCGCTAGTTCAAGACTGTCTCGCATACGAGATTGTCACCCTTATATACATAAAATATAGCTTCTAGAATTCTCTACACTAAACTAGACTGTTCTAGAACGCCCTCTCTAGAATGTCTCCAGAAAACACGCGAACCATCCATATATCATAATTACAGTGCACTGCATAATCCATTTTAAACGCCTTTGTCGCTAGATGGCGCCATTCGTAACAATAATTTCGTTGTTTTGTGTTGTTTTCATGTTATTTGTAAATAGTGATGTCTGTCCGTCGGTATAGTCAGACGATAACTTTAATGCATGCGCATATCATAATATGCAAATTTATATAATACTTTTTCCTTTAATAAATAATGTCGGTAATAGGGTTTTTATTACATAACTGTGATTTCATGACGTTCAAAATGAATTGTAATTTATTAATAAAACTAAATAAACGCTAATTTTTCAATAGAAGTATTAACATATTTACATTTAACTCGTGAATTTAGGAAATTTACTTAAGTACTTGTAGTACAAGTTCCTATATAAACATCTTTATTCTACTACAGAAAACCATCTTCAATAAAAGCAGAGTACTGGAATATTTTTATTTATTTATTTATTTATTTATTTATTCCTGACCAGTGGTATTGAATGACACAGAAACAATAATATAAAATACAATACACCATATAACTGATGAATCCATCATTAGTCACATATAAAAGCATGTTCCTATACACATATACATACATACATACCTACTAACGCCACATTTTCAATTTTGTTTAATTATATTATATTCAGTTGGGCCTCAACATTCGGAGCCAGCAGGCAGGTGAAAGAACTACAGCTGAAAAGTATTTGTTCGGATTAATCCTTCCAGTTTTTAAAATGTTTGAAAACAATTTCTGACAATCTTTCTTCTTTTATTCGCGAAATATAAGGTTCTTTCCAACAATACCATTAGAACTAATTCCAGAACCCGTTCATAACTGCAAAGTGCGCAAACGCGATTTCTCTACCGGTTCAGAACTAATTCTAAATAAGGGTTCATTGGAATACAAATAAGAACTTATACTCCTGTTACAAATATTTGACAGATAGCTTAACCTAAAAAATAAGGCATCAACATTGCAGGTAAATATTTTTTGAATGTTGTACACTACCTAAAAAATTTTCATTTTTTACACGACTTTTCCCTATTAATAATTCTAATGTGTCCTCTTCGCTTGCATCTGAGTCAAAGTAAATGTTGTCCTCCTCAAAATCGCTCATTTTAGTATTTATTTAAAAAACAAAACTTGAAATCTGACAATACAAATACCTGCAACATGCGTTGTACGCCTGTCGATTCTAGTAGTTCCTGCCTTGAATCAGGTACTGGTTTCACCGTTCTTGAATTCGTTCTGGTATTAGTTCGTAATTTGTTGGAATAGTTATTTTTCTATCCCGATTCCAGTTCTTTACTTGTTGGAATATGCATTTCATTTTGTGCATGCGCTGGGGAATTCTGAACTGGTTCTAAGCGTTGTTGGAAAGAACCTATAATCTCTTTTGCAGTTCAACATATACATACATAATATATACTTACAATCTTAAACTCCAAAGCCAATCAGTGTAGAGGAGATCCTATTCCAAGGAACCTGAATCTTGTCATAAGTACAGGGGGTTTCTAAATAAATATTCATACTGTTTAAGGTCATCGTTATATAATGCTCAGGATTAACAATTTCATCGATTTATATGATTTTAATTGAGTCCTTTTTATCAATAATAGCTTAAAATAATAAGAATAACAACAGTACCTATTATTAAATTTGAACTAGACACGTAGTACTGCCACCAATGGCGTAGTAACTTATGTTAAATCAAACTCCGAGTTTAAATAATACAAGTATATTGTATCGAATAAAAAAATCTATGTTTAACTTAACTAAATTAATTGACCGAAAATAGGTTCGTTTATATAAATTGAAAAATAACAGACTGGGCGAGATTTTTATCTTGAGACAATGGAATATCTCTAAAACACTGTATCATATCAAAAAAAGATCTTATTAAGACTTGTTAGGAGGCTCACTGAATGGTCCCGAGCTCGATCACCCACCTCACACTGCCAGAGTGGGAGGAGGGACAATTTTGAACTTTTAAATGGAAACCCCCATTTTGTATTCTACGCCATAAAGTATGTAGTTTTTGTTTGGGACTTTGTTTTCGATTCGTAACAGATTGCGCTGTAATCCCAAAAAACATGGTTTTAGACGACTAGAAAAAATACTCAAAAAAGAGAAAATATGATTTTGCGTTCTTTTATTTTAACATTAAAAAAACATTTCAAAAAATCATTCGAGAACGAAAAACTTCGTTACATTTATTTATTCGCAATTAAAATGATTGCACACAACTGGGAAGTGTTTCCGGCGTAATCCTTGAACAAGCGTTGGCGGTTCGCTCAATCATGTTTTCCCTGGTGGTTGGCACTTCTGTATAGGCTTCAGACTTTAGGTGGCCCTATAAAATGAAGTCAGGGGCAGTAAGATCTGGCCAACATATTGGACCACCGCTTCCGATTCATCGACGATTGTAGGCTCGATCTAATACTTCTCGTGCTATTCTTGAATAATGTGCTTGAGAACCGTCATTTCATTCTCTATCGTACATCCAAGAGAAGGTCTTCAAGTGACGTTGAATGTTCGTTCTGCAAAATGTTTTTTCACCATTTAAGTTTCAATTGATAAAATATGGACCAAAAAGCTTATCGACAATTATGCCACACCAAACATCTACGTTCCAAAAATGTTGATGTGCAACGTGGCCAAACCAATGGGGATTTTTGATACTACGGTAATGCATATGGTGCCGATTTACCGCACTGTGATTTGTGAATGTGGCCTCGACAGAAAATAATACTCGACCAAAAAAATTGGGATTGTGTTGTATCCATTGAATCGCCGATTGACAAAACCTCAGTCGATTTTGAAAATGATCGCCATGAAGTTCTTAATGCATGGGAACTCTAAATGGATGATATTTCCTATGCTTCAACTTTCTGCTCCGCTATTTCTCGAGTATTAATGTGCGGAATATTAGCTACCTACTGTAGCTAATATTGCAATTTCATTATTTTCTGCAGCAACTGTTTTTCGGCGATTACGTTTTCTTGGCACTACAGTTCCTTCACTAGAGAACTGTCGAACAATTTGGTAAAAAGAAGCGCGCGATCGCACCTTGTCGGGAAAACGTTGTGAGTAAAGATTAACAGCATCATTGATATTTTTACCATTTTTTCCATAGATGTAATGGCATGGCCTCCATTACTGTTTAAACATTCAACACTATCTAATTTGTATTTGATCAATAATTAATAATCTAAATGGGGACAATGCGTACGTATTCATAGCTTGTCAAGTACTGACTAAAGTACGGTTTTGTATTGTCGCATTCCAATTGCTAATAAATAAATGTAATGAAGTGGAAGGAGACATTATCGAACACATTTTCTGAAATGAGTATGATAAAGTAAGTTCTTCGTTGTTGAATGGCTTTTTGAAATGTTATTTTAATGTTAAAATAAAAAAACAAAATCATGGTTTTAATTTTTTGAGTATTTTTTCTAGACGTTTAGAACCATGTTTTTGGGGATTATAGCGCATTCTGTTGCGAATCGAAAACAAAGTTTCATACAAATGCTACATACTTGATGGTGTAGAATCCGAATCTGCGTCCGAATTCTTCAGCGTGTGAAACAGGAAGATTTATTATTTCTAATTTTGTTGTAAATAAAGTTTTGTATCCAATCGCAAAACACTAGGGAAAAGATAATACGTTTCATTTAATTAGGCGTAATTCAAAAGAAACGCAGCATTTTTTTTGTACAAGATCGATGCGATAACGTAGGTAACTACAACCACGAATTGTACATGACTTTTATTTCAGCTATAATGAACAGCCCCGAAAAGAGAATGTTTATTTATCGCATAACCCTTCTGTATGTGTGAAGAAAGGTTACGTACACATATGTAAGTTTAATTAATTGTTGGTCCTGCCAAGTATGCATATGTATTTGTAACAACCTTAGTGTTTGTAACAACCTTAGTGTGCATGGTTATATCTATTGAGTTTAATTAATTAAAAACATCTTACTCCGCAGAAACGCATGCAATTATAATACAACTACAGAAACTTAATTTATATTAATGTAAGTCCTAATTATTTGTTCAATAACGCTGCGTGATTAGCGTGTGGAAGCCTTTAATACCAGGAATATATGTATGTAATATTTTTGTTACGTATCTCATGTCTACTGATATTATCAGTGCTTACTCTAGTACTTCATTATTTTGAGGGACTAATTGATTACTTACCCTCAAAGTACCTTTTCCTATAAGGTATCTCATCTTTTAAGAAGTCGAATTTCCACAGAAAATCATCCCACGGTTAATTTCTTTGAAGCTTTAGTAACCTCAGGAAGCTCTTGTTGAGTGTAGGCTTTAACGACCGTCCGGGTCTTGTTGTCTAACTGCTTTTTGGCTTGACGTTTCTCTGATCATGCTGTCAGCTTCTTCAGAAGGTTTGGAAAACTTGTGGAGAAGCTGACAGTCTTTAGAAAACTTCCGAAGAAGCCGACGTCAAGCCAAAAAGCAGTTATGCGATAACACCCGGCAGATATATCTCTTCATAGACATAACGAAACGACCCGGAAGACACACAGGGTGTCCGCGATATACAAAGCATGCTTTTAAGGGATGATAGCTACAACGATTTAGAAACAAAAACATATAATACACCTTGGGTCTATCTGTAAGCGTAAACGAAAAAAAAAAATTTCTCATGTCACAAACTTCGACGCATACTGTACACCGGCAGCTGATCAGTGTAAGATTTACCCGACGATTACAGGCGTGTGTTCTTGAAAATGGGCAACACATCGAGCCTTTCCTCTAATACATTTTCTCATATCTCTCAAAAAAGTCCTTTTTAGGACCACCAATTTATCACAAGTAAAAGAAAAGAACTAAATTTTGTAGTAGCCTTTACGAAAGAGCTTAAAGCGCCATAACATAATTGCACTATTATAGTATTGTTTTCATTCAATGCGACTTTCCCTCAAGTTAAATTTCCATTTACCGATAGGAGGCTGCTATTAAATACGTCCTTTTCACTCTAACTTCAACATAACATCGATTTTATTGTCATAACATTATTAAAAAAAACGCAAAGGTACCTTTATTTTTAAAACGTATGGCCATTGACTTCGTACGATACAATAGTCTACTGTAGTTCAAGGTCGTATAAACAGATGATGCTTGGCTTGCATCTGTGCCTCTATTCAATACGTGTACAGTATGGTGTAAGATAAATGACACCACGCTTCAATTTCAAAGTATGAAATAATTCGTTTTCATCGTTGTTTTCAGTTATTTTCAACCCTAAATTTTTGATATGGTTTTTTGGTTATTTAAGAAGCAATATGGATGAGTTTTCTCGTACAGTTTGACCAAATAAAATTTTTTAGGAATAATTTTTTTTCTCGTTTACGCTTACAGATAGACCCAATGTGTATTATATGTTTTTGTTTCTAAATCATTGTGGCTATCATCCCTTAAAAGCATGGTTTGTATATCGCGGACACCCTGTATGTATCTACTACAGGAAGTTTTCGTCTGGATCCTATCTGGTTACAAAACTGTCTTCTCTGGAGGATGGAAGCTAGTCGGACAATGGCTTTACGATTATAATGAATATGCTCAAACGAAATGCAGAAGCAACGTCTTGACCTGCTTTACCAGGCTTGTTGAAATGATGTAGAGGACAAAATTTACCTTATCATGATGAAACTGGCAATTTTCAGCGAAAATTTGTCGATTCGTAGTAAACAATCGAATGAATTAATTGTTTTTTTTGAAATGGAATCTTCTCTCTTAATGGTATAACAGCATGCGGAAAAACTGATTGAAGTTCTGTAAACAACTCCTTCGATTTACATTCTATTTTCGTTTTAACGAGTCGGATATTACGATAATTCATGCGCAAACAATGTATGTACACAATACGAGCAATTATTAAATTAAAATCAGTGTACATGTTACATAATGCTCTAAATGTTATCTATAATTTAATCTGTCACGTTACTCGCAGAATTTTCATGAATTCGACGAGTCAAAAAAAACAGAGATCACAAAAAACTATTTATTTTATTGTTATGACTCTGGTCTATTGTATTATTTTGTAACCTATTTAATAATAAAGCCTTTTAATCAGATCACTATCAATGCAATAATTACGTCAACATTAGTAACTTCATTTAAAATCCGGAGTTTCACATTTAACCATACTAATTTCATTTCTCATTAAACCGTGTACGTGACTAATACATCGTATACCTACCTACTAATTTTGATATCTGTAATTTTCCAATCGCTTGTATTATGTTTCCTTTTTATTATCATCTAATTGGTTGCAGGAAAATTTTGGTTAGTGTGATTATATTTCCTATTTAACGTTTATAGTGGGAAACAATCGTAAAATTTAGTAATTACTGGCCGAATAAAAGTTTGAAAGAATGTATTCCATCACATTTTAGAAGCATGTAATCAATTATATGTAATCAATAAAAGAATTAATGGTTTCTGAATTAAAAGGAGAAAATCTTGCCGCCTGTGAAACAGCAGATACAAGGTGAAATAAATAAAACTCACAATCAGTCATATGTTCCCGTATGTGGTTATATGTAGTCATAAATATTTATAAAAATCATATTGTTAATAAGTAGATTAAAATTTACAAGTAATGTTCTACTATTGGAAACTTATGCAATCATGGCGACTACTGTCTTTTTATAGTAATGATATAGGATTTTATTAATCAACAGTCCGGGTAAAATGTATATTAAAAACATTTATGTAGTAAGCAACTTTACATAAATCCTAAGAAAGAAAGCAATATCATATAAGCTACATAATTGAAAGAAGAATATCATCTTAACTAGGCAATTGAGCTGTGTGGTGTAATCAATGATGAATTAAGCTTGTGTCCTAGAATAAGGAAGTGATAAATAGAGCTGAGGATGTTTGCGGTACGGCAGGACCGTATGCAGTGCATATGCACCTGCGTATAAACACGATGCAGCGAAACACTTTAGTTAGTCGTGAACCGGCAATGTGATCGTGTGTTGCGTTGAGCTCTATTTAATAAGTATGACGGACGTGCCCAAGCACGCAATACTGCATTATCGTTAGTGGAGTCACTGCAAATACTGGACGATGTACACGCACAGCTGTGTGAATGTGAATGTAATAGAAAAGTTCGAGAGTGTGATAAACAATGATTTTACCAGATTAAAACAAATTAGTAATGGTGCAAGTGTAGATTCGGTTTCTATCTATAAAGATTATTTTACTTGTGCGTGTGTTACATCCGTAGATGTCGAGCGGTCTTTCTCAAAATATAAAAACACTTATTCATCACGGCGTACATCGCTCAGCGCTACAAATATGGAAACGTATCTAATGCTACAAACTTACTACCAGTCTTATCCACTTGGCGCTATGCAATAATAATCGTAAATAAGGTAAGTGTGTTATTTATATACAGTACACATAACTGACATACCTAAGTGATATAAATAGCGAATGCATGTAAAGCAATAAAATCACGCATGCATCTCCGATCGAAACAAGATCATAATATTCGTGCGTTTACCTGAATACTATCCTGGCATACCACAGCAATCCCCCAGCTCTAGTGATAAAGTAAAATCAGATCTCCACTACTGACGTAGAACATGAAATTACACCCATGATAATGAAAATGAATTCCCAGCCATCTTATATATGTAGTAATACTAGGCAAACATTGTATCTTCTAAGCAAATAGTAGTTAGTACACTCGCAGAACGAAGGAGCCGTCAAGTTGAATGAAAGAATCCTGAAAAAAAACGTTGTATTATTTATGAACACCAGTTAACAAAAGTATTTAAATTGAACTACATATCAACCATGTCTTGTTCGAAAAAAGGTTTTTATAGATCATTTAAACATATCCGGCAAATAAACTATGTCAACTGGTAAAAAAATAGGTTTAGATTGGACCCTCGAGAACTATCTTAACTAGATTCAAATTCATTAGAATGAGATTCATCGCAAATTAGTAGTTAAGTCGATTGCTAAGATACGAAGCAATTACAATTTGAGAAAACTCGGGCACATTACAAGTGCACTAAGTTTGAACAAAGTAATTGTTGATCAATAGCATCAAAGACAGCATTGAGTCAATGTAATGTACATTTATCTGATCAAGTTAATCTAAATTCTGAGAAGTATATTGAGTCATTAGAACAGGGTTATTCACTGTTGATCAACCTGGAGACAGTTAAACTAAAAATACTTTTATTATTTAAAATTGATTAAATTATGAAATTTTATCATTGAATCTTGAAACAAGACAAAGAAACAACAATAAATGGTGTAATAGCGTTTTTTTAAGGTTATATGATAACTAAATGTTCTTTCTTCGATATTTCAAGCTACCAGGAAGATATCGAGATAGTGTTTTCACTAATGTATTTAGGTATCATTTCACTAGATTTTGAGAAAGAAAAGCCATATTATTGCATTTAATTTTTTAGAAAATTTTGCAATTTTCTGTTATTATATCAAAAAGTGCGTTCTAGCGGCATAGCCAAGAATTAGACAAAGCATAGGTAAGATGGGTTTGATGGAACAATAAATGCATTCTCCAACGAGACCAAGTTTGTTAAAATCTCTTCAGCCGTTTCGTAGTAACACCTGTTTATTTAAAAAAACATCAAATTACCTCCCACCGCTTTATTTTAATAGATACTATATGTATTTTTATGACCTTTTAACTTATCTTATTATCTAGATAGTTTTTCCACTTGTTAGGTCAATGATAACACTTGCAATTCGAACAAAAGTCAAATTTATTCCAAAACCTTTACAATGTATATAATCTGGTTTTCGTAACAACTTCTTCAGTGGAATAAAATTGACATTTATTTAGTGTCAAATTAATACGTCAAAACGTGTTAAACAAGAATTGCTAGAATAAAACTCAGCTTTAAAAAGCACATATTTTTTTAGTAACATTTACTATATGGATTTCAGTGAAAAATCACTTTAAAAATTTAAAATGACAGTTACGCCCTCTGGCGACCATCTTGGAAATGTGAGAATATTTTCCAAGGTCTTCTTTTGTCCACTTTACTGCTAGTTTCTTTCCGCAAGTCTCTCGGACGAATAGTTTACGAGATACAGCACTTTGAATTCTTAGCTGGCCACCCTGTACATATGTATGTTTTCGAAAAAATATCGGCAAACACGTTAACAATGTCTTGCAGAAAATCAAGGCTACTAGTATTGGATAAAAGCACGAGGAACTACAGTTTTACTCTCTCTTATTCTTCTATATTTCTTTTGCCATGTAATTGACATATTGTACTGTTTGGCAATAAATAAATAAATAAATAAATAAATAAATAATATAATATAATAAATAAATAAATAATTAAATAAATAAATAAATTAAACCAATACGATGTAGTTATATTTGAAATGAGTGTACACCCACGGACTTTAGTTATGTCCGTTTTATCTTAAAGGGAATAGTGACAAGAGCGCAGGCTGTACTGCTAGACACCGGACATAACCAAAGTCCGTGATGGTACATAACGGGTGAAGAACCAGTTTCAAAGTGAGATACATTCTAGGCATTCATTAGCTTCGAAGGTACTCATATAATAATAATCACTATTATTTTAGTAATATCTACTTCTGCGAAAGTAATATTGATTGATAATATTTAAAGAACTTAGTGAAAATTTGGTTCCAAAGTATAATAAACGGATTGATTTTTATATTTTATATGTCCAGTAGCAAAGATTGACTTAGATGGTTTGAACGTCTTATAATTAGATCCTATATACTATGTAGCAGTTTTTATAATCGATATGTATAGAAACAACTTACTATATTAGTGATTTATTATTTATTACATGTTTATAACGTAGTGTGAAAGCATCTCACGGTTGCGGTAGTAAGAAGTACTTGTGCAGAGTAGAGGGGTGGCTGGTAATTAAGTTTGGAAGTTAGAACTAGAGCACAAAGAGTAGGGTAAATATTACATAACGACTATATACTGTATACAATTGAAAAAACCAATTTTGTAGTGCTTTCTATACAAAAGTATTGGAGTCTCCTATGGGTTGCTCTAGTAATGTACACACAAGCGAAATGTAACCAACTACCTATAAAATCAATTAGGATAAAACAAGCCACACACAGCCAGAGAGAAGCGGCAGAACCAAATAAGATATTAACCAATTGGTACTTAAACCAATACTTGCTAAGGTGCTTTGAGAATCCTGTAGTATTCGACAGAGAACCCTTCAGATTGGAGTCTATCATTGCATAGGTAATGCGGTTATCCTCTTCCACTATCTTCTTCACCACAGCAACCTTTTCGAAGTTAACAGTTAAAGGAGGGCCAGCTACTTTTCTGAGTGCCATCGACTTGCAACCTCGTTCGAATTCCCCATTTCATCTATAAACAGTAGCCAATGACGGTGCGAGATCTCCAAATGTGGATTGTAAATTTTCCTCACACTCATACGCGTTCAAGCCAAGCTGTCTGTTTTGTGTATATGATTTAATTCATTTTAATTTCCCTTCTTTGGAAATTTATCATTGCAAATAGATTGAGGAAGTATTATAGCAAACAATTTATACGATTTTGATACTGTGACGTAAATGTTACTGAATTATGTACGACAGGTTCTATATTTACCGGCACCTCCACCTTAATAGATTTCTGCAGATCGCAGCAAGACTGCTGAGTATCTGAATTACATAGTACACGCAACCAAGGAAATAATCAATATATTTCGGTACTATCAATTTGTGGCAACAGCATTGTCGATATGCTTTTTTTTAAATAAAACTATCACTTATAGTCATTCGTGCTGTGAAGCTTCGATTCACTTGATAATTTTATGTTATGATTATTTTTTGTGTTTGGTTTACATTACAGAGTATGCATATGTTCTACTCACAAATAAGTCTTTCTTTATTGCTGGCCTCTTTGTCCTCAAAAAAAAACACACGAGATAGACGTACATTACATTTTCATATATACACATAAAGCACTGTTTTAATATGTAAGTATGTACATGCTATGCCATCCTAGGTTATTGTCCTTTCTTCTAGCCTCGAGGTTAACGACATAGCTCTTTCAGAGAGCTGTTGGCATTGAGAATTTTTAATGTGTTCTGGTAGCTGACGGGGTTTAGACGAATAATGAGTTTAGTATGAAAATATGAAAGTTGACACTTAATAAGTAAACAATAATAGAAGACGCGTTTGTTAGAGTCTTCAGAAAAATACAAATTGGTAGAATTACAGACTATTTTTAAACTTCTTGACAGAAGTTGAAATCTTTAGTATACATACATACGTATGTCACAAAAGGATTTTAATAAAAAGCGCATGTACCATATTTTTCAGATTAAATGTGAATGTTTCAGCGGGGAATTACTATTTAGTAAACACAAGTAAAACTAACTTCTCTAAAAAGAATTATTAATATTCATTAAAAAATAAATTTAGAAAAACTAAATTGAATTTGCAAAGTTCGCGTTTAATTTGACAGATTCTGCGTTGTAAGTTGTGTACATACGTACAGTGCTTTCGAAATTGAAAGTTTCTCGAAAAAATTCTCTGACACATCGATTTCGTTTTAAACAAAGGCACTTTTCGACATAAGACCCATATTTGTGACGTAATTGCCAATTGAAAGAGCGTGTCATTCTACGTATACATCGTCGGAAATTATGCTTGTCTGACAGTTGTCTTAGCAACCGAGAATGTTTTTGTTACTGTCAGATAAAAACTTAAAATCGTAGTTTTTTTGTTTTTTTTTGTATTTCTTATCTTTCGTTTGGCAGTATGTTTCAGCTGTTTATTGAGTAGTGACTTTGTCATTTTATTTAAAATGGTGAAATTAACTGAACGAGAACGAATTGAAATTCTTTGCATGATCGAATTTTGAGACACGATGCGCGCCCAACAAGAACTAGTTGAATTGTTCAATGAAACTCATCCTAATCGTCGCCCTATTATCCAAAGCATGGTGAGCAATATTGAGTCTAGATTCCGTAACTTTGGACATGTTCGTGATTTACTTAAATCTGGTCGACCCTCAAAATCAGAAGAAGATTAACTTAACGTTTTGTTGGCAATACAAGAAAATCATCCCTCAACACTTAACCAAGTGGCTTCTGATTTCAATATGGAAGCGTCAATAGTTCACAAAATTGTGAAAAAAAAGTATCATCCTTATAAGGCATGTCTTGTTCATGAGCTACCTGAAGACGACTTTGATCGGCGAATTCAATTCTGCGAGCAAATGTAAGAGCTATACACTAATGATATAATTTCGTAAGAAACGTAATTTTTTCTGATGAGGCTGTTTGCTTTGAACGGCCATGTCAATAAGCAAAATTGTCGTTATTGGGCTACCGGGAATCCCCGATGGGCGATGGAGTATCGCACTCAACATCCTCAGAAAGTGAATGTGTGGTGCGGCGGGAGCAAGAATTCTGAGTCCCTATTTGTTTTAACGTCAACCTAACTGGTGGAAGATATTTTGAATTTCTTCGAGCCGACCTTATTCCCGAACTAATAAATTTATATCCAAATGAGGAACGTGATCTTCTGAGAAATGACATTTTCTTTCAACATGATGGTGCATCTTCGCAATATGCAGCACCTGTCTAAGCTTACTTAGATGATGTGTTCCCGAATCGTTGGGTAGGGAAAAGGGGGCTGATCGAGTGGCCAGCTAGATCGCCAGATTTGCCACCCCTAGATTACTTCTTCTGGGGCTACCTAAATAGCATAAAAGTATACGCTAGTAGGCCGGCGAATTTAGAAGAATTAAAACAAAGAATTTATTAATCGTCTTGGTTACTGTCAGGTAGCCAACGGTGAACAATTTCAACATTTACTGTAATCATTATTATTAATTTTAGAAAAATAAATAATAAAATAACAAAATTGTCGTGTCAGAGGATTTTTTCGAAAATCTCTCAATTTCAGAAATAATGAATTTATTCGTTACTATACGAAAGCACTGTATATTTGTACAGCGGCATATCTATAATTGAACAGAGGAATTTTAACTTTGAACGACGCTTTACAATTTTGGACTGCTCTTTAGGGTACTCTTATGAGAAAATACGTATTTGTCCGAATGTAACAAGTACGAATTCTGTGATTTTCAAGTTACTTTGAAAGACGTCCTAAGGGAAATGTGCTTCTGGAACAAATATAGAGAATATATACATATATGCTAGTTGAGAATCAAAGCACGTTGGTGTATGCTCTTATATACATAAGGAAAAAATATAGGTCGTTGGATGTTTGTGGCGCCCGCAGATGTCATATTGTATAAAGTTTTTGTTTGTGAAAAGTAGAATTAAGTACAACTAGATTTGTTACTGCATTTTGTTACCATTTCTAGTTAACATTTTTTAGCATTCAATCTGCAAATAATTTGCATTACCAAAAGTAAATTATTACGGAATTTGAAAGCGATTGTTTGTTTGACTATATACAGTATACCTATATGTACGCATATTATTACTTGCCGAAGCGAGAATATTTAATTAAATTTGTTACCGAGAAAAATCTGCTTACAACTGTACTAATAATTCATGGCTGGTTGTACACGAGGATAATTAGAATTAATATGTTTATGGAATTCAAAGAAAGGATCGCGGAATTTATTCGTTACTATTTGAAAGTACTGTATGTGTGATATCATTTTATGAATTGATAAGGTTTGTTAAACATTACCTTTAAAATATTTTCTAAATATACGAAAGGTGGTGATAGCTTAGCACTTTTGCTATAAACCATGATTTTGAATGGAAAACATTGACTTTTATCTATTAGTAAGCCGTTCATACAAATATCAACAACAGTTGTTTAAAATTATCATGAATACATTTATGTCGATTGTTTTAATGCACTATTTTTGCTTATTATTATTACACGCTGTAAGGCATTCAAAAATGTGTTATATCTATGTTGCTTGGCTGTTAGGTATGTTAAAGCAAGAAAGAACTACACTTAAAGATATGTGGTAATTAAAACTTCAACTAGAAGGTAACTTCCATTAAAATATAGTAAATATTGATACAATTCTAATGTAAATAATCTTATATCACAACACGTTTTCTATGATGGCATGTGAAATATAGAATTCTATGTAAACATAACTTTTATTAATTAATTTGTTGCAATAGATTGTTATTGCGTAATTGTGTTCTGGATTTTTGTCGACTATGTCTGGTAGAACTACAAACAGCTGAAAATGGACATTTATGTTTCATGCAGTGTCGCAACGTTCAAACTATTACGGGAGAATATTGAGTTTTGTTCTGCTTGGACAGGGAGATTAGAAATTATTTTCCAGGTTCCCATGCCTCGTTCGCGTGGTTTGAGGTTTTTTTGCTTTTATCTCCTTTTCCGCTTTTATGGCAATTTTTCACATCTGTTCCTATATTTATCATTATGTATTTTTTTAGAACTCAGATTAAAAAGTTAGTTAACAAGTTTATGCTGCTTCCATGTTATGCGTATGACGCACTTCGTTCAATTGTTATTTCTAAAGAGCTTATTAGGTTATATGTTTTTTCACAAGATAATCCCACCGTACACGGAGCAAGAGATACGCAAGAATATCTTAGACAATTTTTTGAGGATACATATGCGAAAAATTATGGCTGACACCATTAGATTTTTATTTGTTCGGCAATTTAGAAAACTCTTCAGAAAAAACGGCTCCAGATATAGGTTATACAACTTAGGAGAATTGAAGCAGTTCTACGAGAAGAAATAAATAATATCACCATAGAAGAACTGCAAAACGTATTTGAAAATTTAAAACGTAGAGTAAATATTTGTTTAGATAACAACGAAAACTGTTAAATGGGTTGCATATCTAAAAGAGGTCACGTGGGCTTTACTATTAAGTGAAAGCACTATACAGGTGAACCTCAACCTGCGAAAATAATACGTTGTATAAAAATTGTTCGGAAGTTAAATGTTCGTAGGTTGAATTCGCAATGTGCGCACCAGCTCCTGATTATTATTGCCTATACATGTATACGATATGTACGATTATGAGTGTTCGTAAAACTTTGCGAACTTTCGTTACCGTTTAGTGGACACCAATATCTAACATGCACATCGATTTTATGTGTAGAGACACTGACGTAAGTTCGTGCACGTTTCTGTTAAAACGGAGAATTACTAAACATGCGTTCGTAAGAGCAAGAGAATATGTTCTTTAGTTAAATAAGCGGTATCAATTTTGGTTGTTCGTTACCTACTTCGAATGTTCATAAGTTACGATGTTCGGAAATTGTGGTTCGCCTGTATATGTAT
This sequence comes from Popillia japonica, assembly GCA_004785975.1. Lineage (NCBI taxonomy): Eukaryota > Metazoa > Arthropoda > Insecta > Coleoptera > Scarabaeidae > Popillia > Popillia japonica. The sequence continues at coordinate 62,894 of ML218772.1, forward strand.
GTAAGTACATATGTATAGTCGTTTTCATAATCTAAGAAAAGCCTGAGGGTTTACATAATTAACATAACGTTCTGTGTTTACTTATTCAAGTAAGGTAATATTACAGTTCGATTACGAACCAGGTAATAGATACAAGGACCGTAATAGGAAATATTGGGTGCTATTACTAACAATAATTGACTATATACTGTTTTGTTTGCGATGTTTTGTTTTTCAGAAACTTAGGAGACATTAATGGAATGGTGTAAATGTCTAATTGAATTCGATTTACGCCATATGAAGGATTTTATTAGTGAAATAAATATGTTTTCCTTAATTTAAATCTTTTCGGGTATTGGGACTCGATAATTAACGTGGTAAATTACCCTAATATACAAAAATATTTCAATGCTTTAATGACCTTTAAGTACTTATCTTATTTCCAAATATTTTTCCACGTTTAGATAGAAATAAAGGAGTATTAATTAAAGATTATTTAATTCCATAAATTGATAGTTAATTAAATATTTTATTTTGCAGCCGATATAGCCAATATAGTTTCCACTTGTTTATTTTTTAATTTTCACGTCAATTCTTTATATTATTGTTTCATTACATAATGTTGTTTGATTGGAAATTGTTATTTGAAAAAACTATTCCCAAATCCTCCTGTTTTTTAGCAAAGCTATAGTAATTATTTGAAATGGTGAAATTTAAACTAAAATAATAGTGTTTGGTTAGCATTACTGTTGCGTTATAGAGCTAAGTTGAAGCAAAAGCTTTTCACCTAAAATATTTGTTAATTATTATGTAATAAAGTATTTAAGTTGTTTGCTTATCCTTCTATGGATTGATAATGACTTGCAAAAATTCTATCAATCACATTCGAAAATAAGTTTAATTATTATAGAGCTGTATGAAGAATCTAGAATCTGTTTTATTATTAACGTATTTGTTATTGCTATATGCATACAGTAGTATTGATCATTTTACGTAATACTATTCATATTGATTAGATAAGTCAAATGGTTGCAATAATAAATTATTTCTGCCATGTATTCTGTGATTATGAATTGCATTTCATTTATTTTTACTATAATTATTTTATTATCCATAATTAAGATAAGTTAAAAAAGGTCAAAAAAATACATATATAAACTATTATTATTGTGTTTGTAACGTTGACATGCGAATGAATGCGGATAGTTTTTAGCTAGTACTCTGGTCCTGTTATGCAAAAAAATGAATTAGTAACAGTTTGATATTCGATGCGTATACTTCTGCGTAACTAAACTAACAAAAACTATGTTTCAATTCTGAATGGAGTCGATATGATTTATTTGATTTAAAATGACTGCTGTTTGGTATAAATGTTGGCGGTTGCTTTGCACTCCTACGCATTCAACAAATTGTGCAGTTATATTTTATATATATGTACTAAGTATACTAACTATATTTTGTCGCAGGATATTAAAGAGGATAAAAGTGGAAATGACAAAACTAGAATACGATAAAAGTAACACTCATGAGATAAGTGCTTGCTGAAACTTACAGCATGAATATATTTTTAGTTGCAGAGATATAATGCCGGTGGCTTCTTATTTCTTGCAATGTATTTTCAACTTTCTCTTCATGTAGGTGCTGTGCAGAGTCAGAGAGTTTTTTCACTATCTTCATAAAACTTTTGTCTAATTAAGAAGATGAAGCCATTATCTATTATGAAGTTACTTTGGTATACAGGGTGTCCGCGAAATACACAGCATGCTTTTAAGGGATGATAGCTACAACGATTTAGAAACAAAAACATATAATACACCTTGGGTCTATCTGTAAGCGTAAACGAGAAAAAAAATTATTTCTCATGTCACAAACTTCGACGCATACTGTACACCGGCCGCTGATTAGTGCAAGATTTACGACGATTACAGGCGTGTGTTCTTGAAAATGGGCAACACATCGAGCCTTTCCTGTAATACATTTACTCCTGTCTCTCAAAAAGGTCCTTTTTAGAACCACCAATTTATCACAAATAAAAGAAAAGAAATAAAATTTGTAGTAGCCTTTACGAAAGAGCTTAAAGCGCCATAACATAATTGCAGTAATTACATTGATTTCATTCAATGCGACTTTCCCTCAACTTAAATTTTCATTTACCGATCGGAGGCTGCTATTAAATACGCCCTTTTCACTCTAACTTCAACATAACATCGATTTTATTGTCATAACATTATTAAAAAAAACGCAAAGGTACCAAGGTCGTATAAACAAATGGTGCTTGGCTTGCATATGCGCTTCTAACGGCATGTGTACAGTATGGTGGAAGACAAATGACACCACGCTTCAATTTCAAAGTATGAAATAATTCGTTTTCATCGTTGTTTTCAGTTGTTTTCAACCCTAAATTTTTGATATGGTTTTTGGTTATTTAAGAAGCAATATGGATGAGTTTTCTTGTACAGTTTGACCAAATAAGGTTTTTTAGAAATAATTTTTTTTCTCGTTTACGCTTACAGATAGACCCAAGGTCTATTATATGTTTTTGTTTCTAAATCGTTGTAGCTATCATCCCTTAAAAGGATGCTTTGTATATCGCGGAGACCCTGTACAGTTTACCTAACAATTTTCTCTGTTAAGTCTCTAGTACTGCTAGATTTTTATTAAATTTAGGTTAATATGAGAACACTATACTAACGTGCATTTTCCTGAGCTGGTTGTAGTTAGTTTGAACTAGCTTCAGACTGAACATACTCGATGTCGCTAATATCCCACTTCAAAGGCATGTCTGCTAATTTCTCCGAACATAAACCTATTATATTCGTGTTTGGAGCGAAAATTACCGATCCAGTGACGATCCTTCGGCAGAGTATTAATTTCTGTTTATAATAGATGGCTTTGTGGATCACGTTCCACAGCACAATCAAGAAAATTGAAAAAAAATACCATTCCACGTCATCCGTCCTATCTTAATTGCAGTTAAGACATTTCGTAATTATGTATATTGTAGAGAATGCTACTAGTTACATCAAACAGTCGTTTGCTTGAGAAGTAGGTATCAAGCGGGATGAAGGGACATACTCATATAAGCAGCAAAAAAATGTTATACAATTTGCAGGCCCGTCTTATGCCTGGAGGAAAAGAATAACCTGCAGAGTTACTGCTTAACTAAGTTATCGTTATTTATGTAGAATCAAATTTCATTGGACTGAATCATATTCTAACATGATAAACCAAGTGCAACAACATCAATATATAATACTGTCGTCTTTGAAAATATAAAAGATTAGAAAGTAGGTAAGAATGTTTAAAAAAATGTTCAGAGAATTAACAACATTAACACTGTTTATTTTTACAATATTTATAAATGGAACTCCTTTCACGCAAGATTATACAAGCAACTAGGAGCCTGTATAACAATAATCTGCTTGTTAGGAATGTCGTTCAGTGGAAGTGGTTGCATTTACAGCAGCTACTGCGTTATTAACACTTTCAATATTCTCTTGTGAGTGCGTGGTTTCTGAAAGCCGCGGTTTATTTTCCGGTAAATTGCCCACTGCGAATAAGGCCACCAATCGATAGATTATCTATCATGGGCTTTTGACGGACATTTTAGCGTAATTGTTGTGAAGATATTGAAGGCCAATGTAAAATTTGTAATTATAGAACTATCTGTTACATAAAAAGACAACACAAACTGTCTTGTATTAAACAGAAAAACAAAATATTCTCTATATATGTATGTATGTATTTGTATCGTTTGGAATGCTCTGAAGTTTATATCGACTTGTCTAGACGTATGTAAATTCATCTGTTTTAGTGATATTTGACTATCTTTCAGAAAACGACTTGGCCTAAAAGCGATGCTGATTTTTTTTTATCCGTTTTCGTTTCTTTTCAATCTACTTGGAGCACTTACAAGATTGAAGGTATGAGCGCAAAGGATGAGAGCAAATATTAGACAAAATATTAGAAGTTTGAGAAATGCAAACTTATTATAATCTAGAATTTATTATTTAATTAACTATGGCGATATAATGCAATATCGTTACGAAACCTTTTACTTCCATGAAAATATCTAGTGTTTCGGCGCTTTAATAATTCTGTTAAAACATGTTCCAGAAACATTAACACCAAATAAATGAAATTTATTTTCCAAGATGCACTAAATTTGCATTGACAGAATGTAAGAATGTTAAAAGGATAAAGTGAGTATTTATAGAAACCACCAACAAAGCAGGTACTATTTGAATTATAATAGTTTGTACATACTGACAATAAGATCAGAACTTCCATTCAAAATGTTTCAAAGTTAATATTATTGAATAGAAATTTCCACAGATTGTAGCACGTACACATTACAGAAATTACTTTATCGGCGTCTGTGACAATGTGATATTAAGAGTAATAATGTGGGAAATATTAAAGGGGCCTTCGATATCATACTGTATTTGACGAGGGTCCAATTAACAGTCCTCTATTCTATTAGTTAATTGACTTCGACTTAATTTGCATGGTTTTGTAGCGTATACCCTTCATTATTAAAGGATAATATTTATTTGATGCCATCAAAACTTTATATTTGATTAGATTTTTCTGTATTTTAGAAGTAAAGAATAATTTAGCCAGAAAATATTATAAATTTAGACGATTTCTATTAAATCCAGAGTTTGTTGCTAAATAAATATGCAAGACTCAAACTTTTTCCAGTCGAATTCTAGTCACAATCTTCTAGTTCTCTTCCCGGCCAAATACCATTCGTTCTTGAGAAATAATTATATATAGAAATTTGGTAGAACAGCGCCTGTAACTGACCTGCCAACATCAGGAAGACCACGCACTCGTGATGTCTGAGTTGCAGAGGTTCTTCATGAAAATCAGGACATAGTCAGAGGCAATCCACTAGCAATCAGCAGTCCAAATGCGATATCCAAGCGACTCTAAGTGTCCTATACTATCTACATATTGGAAAATTTTATGTAAAATTTTAAAAATGTATCCATATAAATTGAAAATGCTGTTAGAATTAATGAACGCAGATTTGGCTACCAGGTACAATTTTTCTGTGCGAGTAATGGCTCAGATTGAAATGGTATCCGTATGGTTATCCCGTATTTTGTGGACAGACAAGGCGCATTTTACTCTGAATAGTGGAGTCAATACTCAAAACTATAGATTCTGCTCCGCAGAAATCGTTGAACAAACTCCTCAAACTCAACTCGTTTGGTGCGGTTTTACAGCTGAGTTTATTTTTTGTCAATATTTCTACGAAAAGTGCAGAATGGAGAAACCATATTTGTAACTGTAATTGTAATATAACTGTAATATGTTATTTAGGATTAGGATATTAGTATGGAGCACTTCCGCACATTTTCCGACCAGTCAGAGAATTATTAGCGAATGTTTGTCTGTATAACACGAGATACTTTTACAAAAATGGGATCCCTATGGGGTCACTTTATTTCTATCTAGAAAATAGAGAAAAGTATTCGAAGATTCAATGAAGGAATTGTAGCATTTCCGTACTGTACATAAATAACATTCCTGAACAAGTAACTGTTGCCATAAACTGCTTGTATGCAGATTTTCTGTTTTGAGAAGAGATGTTCGAGATATGAAGATTTCATGGTGACGACATAATATACGAAATATTTGCTCTTGGAGAGGCTACACAATACGAAACTATCCATTTTCTGGAAATACTGGGTTAACTTGAACATATGACTCCTTTTCTGAAAAGGTTGAGTACTGCTATATCTATATTACAAGAATTAAACGATTTTTCATGTGAAGAGCTGCAAAACTGATTTATTGATTGTTTCTCTTCGTTCTTCCAGTTTCACCACTGTAACCAAGAATATCTTCCTTTGTCCTTCCGCCAACCGATGATATCCCAGCACCTATTGGTACTGAGCTTTGGGATGTCGTGCGATATGCGCTTCTTCCTCTTAGAAGAGCTTTTCTTTATAGCTTTTCCTTTAGCTTTCAGCGCCGACGACCAACTTGGCGTACAATACTTGGCGCTGGATTACGCTGTAAGGGCTTTCCTTTTCTTGTTATCTGGTCCTCGAGTATTGGGCATTACTTTCGAAAGTGCCAACAAACTGATAATAGTCTTCTGTGTAGTATGCAATTGAATGCCTGAGTGTTTATGATCCTAATTAATTGTGTTCAACATGCGTAATTCTATTCGGTTAAGTAACGATTAAATAATTTACATATCATATACAAAATACATAAAAAACGTAGCGGAATCAAACCAAGAAATAAAGAGCTGTTATGTTGGAAAAACCTCTAATATGTAGTGTCCCTATTCCAGTAATGAAAGTTTCTATTGACTTATTATATTATTATCTAAAATTTAATGTTTATGTTGAATCTTCTAATTAGAATAGATTTGTATTTAGCTTTACTATTCGACATTGGAATTGTTTCGGTTGCTGTTTAACAAGGATAATTTGAACTGAACAATTTAAATAATAAAATATATCTATACTATACTACAAGAAGTATAATGTGGTTTGTTTTTATTGCTTGTATATTCTAGGAAGCGGCGTTCTCTATAGATCTGTATATTAAACATCGCCTTAGGCATTGTTATGTCAACACATCGAGAATGAATCGTTGAATTAGCAATTTGAAATACACATTGAGAGCTGGGCACGAGCGCTCTAGGGTTGGGAATTCCCGCTGTTTTCCCATTAATTTAAGTGGTATTGTAAATTATGTATAGGTACACAATATATTTGCATAGCTTGTGTATAGGTAGACGTTTGTAGGTATTGGTATATTCTTCACTGAAGAGTGTAGATAAACAAAAACAGCATTACCGCAGCGTAACAATAAGAACCTTGACCATACTACATATGTAGTAGTCATCAAACCTGATCATCAAGGAACTTGTTATATATAGAAGCAGCATACTCTGCGAACGTAATATTTCGTATTAAACCTTCATAGTGGTCCTTGCGAAGTTTTGTTGTTGTTCTGCGTGTTAGTTCGTTAATTAAAGACAGATAAAAGTGAGTACGGTTTACTTAATTCTATTAGTTAATTATTTTTTTATTATATATTGTTGAGCGAATTAGTTTTGACTGACACCCGTTACAATAAGTCCTCACGAGGAACATTAAATATTGTACTTAAAATTCGGTGACAATGTATGATAGGTTGTATAAATTCCACACTAAGCTTTATCAACTTAAGTCCTGAATTAGTTTCGAATAAATGCTCTGATTGTTAAATAGACAGGGCTCACTGACTAGGGTCAGTTTCGAACAGGATTTCTGCTAACTGTTCGTTTTGAGATAAGAACGAATTGGATATATTGACGGAAGACTGAGAGATGCCGAGGAAGATCGTATTGTTGTAAAATAATGTAGCGTATCGATACATTTTTGAGTAAGGATGATTCTACGGCTTTAGATAATTATATTTTTTAATTATACAAACCAAGAAGTTCTATAAATTTTGGGTTCTTGTGTAGAGTTGTAATTGCTTGAGATAGTATTGTATAAATAATGTTTCAGTATGGTATTACTAGAAAAGACGTCAACTAGATTATATTTCTTAAACAATATCATCTACAATCCAAAGTAACTACCATTTTTTGTATTAACTGTTTCAATTATTGGTGCGTTTTATATGTATTTAATCTTTATTCTATTTTGAACATAAGTTAGGTAGCTTAAAAGTTATCAATGTTTGCAATTTTGAATACATGTTTCTTTTGATTTTATTTATTTTAAGAAAGAAATTAACAATATATATATTTAACATTTATTTTGACATTTTGTTCAATCAAAAAAACAGCTAAATTTGATGTATATAATTGAAAATACACATCTTGAGTCTTTACGGCAAAGTAGCAAATTAATTGATTTGTTCAGTTATTTATTTAAAATTGACTTTTAATGAATTTTATTTCTCAATCTCCCACACTTACACATTTTCTGACCATATTAATATAACTAATAAAATTAATATTAAATCCTGGTACTAGCCGTGAGTTGAAATGACATAAACCTAGCACTTAAACTAATTTAAACATTTCAACAATTTATTGACAAGATAAATTTTTGACAAAATAATGTTTTCTTCTTTAAAAATATCTAGCACAAAACATCGAATATTTAATGAAAACAATGTTAATTGTCTTTTACGTCTAATGCAAAATTAGCACAATATAATAGCTTTATTCTTAATTGCAGATATGTCTTGATAAATAGATTTTATGATTTATGATGATTATGAAAAGCGGGTAACCGTCTGTAAGTGGGCTCAACAACAAATTTAGCAAAACAGAAACATAAAAATGGGTTTGTTAATAGACACAATTTCCATTATTATGCAACAGATCAACCTCATTGTATACGGACTAGTCAAACAAGGTGGTCATTAAATTTATGGGGTGGAATAATTGGGAATCATGTCATAGAATCATCTTTCTTTAATGGAAATGTTAAAGGGCAAGTTTATTTAAATTTCTTACAAAACGAATTACACCAACAACTTCAGCATTTACTTGCAGATGTTAGGTGGCGAATGTGGTGTCTACATGACGGGGCACCAGTTCACCATACCCAACAGATCGATTCACATTTAAGTAATGAATGATCTTACAAAAAGGGATTTTTTTGGTGGGGTTACGTCAAAGAACAAGTGTACAAAACACCAGCGACTGCTATAGAATACATGAAGAATAGAATTAGGGAGGTTTTCCGAACTACTAATGTGGATATGTTACAATGCTAGTAGGGCATTTGAAGATCGCATACCTTATTGTATGGAAGTAAATGGTGGTCATTTTGAACATTTCGTTAAATAGTTATGTAACGGTTTTAGTTCTCTGTTATTTGTTGTTTATTTTTCCTTAATTTGTTTGTTTTGAGTTTTGTAGATACCCTAATAATTTTATTACAGTTTTTAAAGGTAGAAATTTACTGGTTTCATTTTGTCATAAAAAATTATGGAAAATAGTAGTATTTTAAACGTCACATTCAGAGTTTACTTGTTAAAAATGTAAATATTGTTAAATCATAAGCAAAAAAATACAATTTTCTTAAAAACGGTCAATTTTAGAGAGTACATTATACTACTATAAGATGGTATAATAATATACGGGGTGTCCCATTTAAAAAAATGAAGTTTGTGTTAATTGAAATCTACCGAATTAATGCTTATCTAAAAAACACACCGAACCCCAAAAGAAACTTCTACTAGGTTCAAACATTTCAGCGATCCTTTACCTTTGTACTTACCAAATAAGTTTACTTGCTTATCACTAATAACGTTTACTTAGGCAGCATTTATAGCGCACCAATTTTCGTCAAATCTTATATGTATAAATATTTTTCGCTTCAACTTGGCAACGTCACAATTTATGGAAAAAGAAAACACAGGAGTAGGTGCAGAATTTTACACTGAATTCGATGGTAAACAAATATACAGGGTGTCCTACTTAAAAAAGGCTTACTTTATGTTGTCTCGCTTAGGCTGAACACCCTGTATATCTCAAAATATTTTAGAAATGTGTACCTGCGCAAATATAACAACTTTTATTTAAAAAAAAATTATATAATTTATCCTAAATAAGTTATTGCATTTCCACACACTAATGGGCCACCCTGTATGTACACAACATGTTGCGCACTATGACTAACGACCCATATGCAATGTGAACAACAAAGATTGAAGCGTGCTGAGGAGGTGGATATATAGTCAAATGAACTATATACCTTGTTGTAGGAATAATAATAAATATAAACAGACAAAATGACAGACTAATACACTACTTGACAGTAAATTCAAAGACATTTAGGGCAAAGAAGATAGTTCTGATAAATTTAGAAACAACTATAGAACCAGCACGCTTCAATCTTTGTTACTCGCACTGCATATTAATCAACATTTGGTACCTTTTAAAAAAAGGATGCCATTTTGTATACTTTCAACATGCGTTAGCAAACACTATTCTTGAAGTAATATTAAAAGAATGTTCCTAGATTGTTTGTTTATCAATGGAATGGAATTTTCGCAATCATTCTATTCTATTGTTCTCAACAGTATCCAGTGCGTTAGTATTAATATTACAGAGAACAATAAATAATACAATAATATTTTATAAGTATACTGCTAGTATTGATTATTATTAGTTAGAATGGTTTCATATTAATTAGCAGGAACAGCAATATACATCTAAAGGTGAGATCTATATTAAGGGTGTATAGTATACCTAAAAATTCCAAATCTTTTTTGTAAATCAGTAAACTTTTAGGTGCTTCAAAAGAGTATAATTTTGGAAAGAAAAAATGTATCGTCTAAGCATACTGCTATATTGCAATGCATGTAGCTATAAGACGCGTTCCTGTGTTTGTTTCTAGCTCATGCTCAGCTGTAGACTATAATTTTTCGCAATTACACATCCTGTTAAATTAAAATATCTGGTAGTCGATTTATATGTTACTTCGGCAATAAATTCTGCGGTGTCCAGTGGTGAAAACATTGAGGTTAGAAGAGAGGCTCTGGCAACGTTTGGCGATAATTTATCCAAATAAATAAATAAGTAAATAAAATGTAAACCGTCTTTCATTGAATTATGAAACTTAATAATTGCTGGTAATCTCTTGTTACCACTTTCTTCAGTTATACTATTGTCATGGTTGAATAGAGGATAACTTTTTTGGCTTTTTTGGTACATTCGGCAAATTCCTTAAAAGGAAATATAGAACTGCAAACTTTTCTGTCATTTTTTTAGAAATGTTAATGATATTTGCCTTTTCTTATTATCAACCGTTCCAAGAGACGTAAGTCGTTTTGTATTGATTAGATCAATAATGAGTGGATAGCTGTAAAACCGATTATCAAAAAGACGTTTCTATTTCTTCTATACTTTGTAGTTCACGTCTTCCACCAAAGTATTTACGCAGGTGCAATATATCTACAATATATCATACATCAGCTAAGTATGTAAAATTATTAAAGATTACAGACCTTGTTTTAATCGTTTTGTGTGTATATTTAATAATATTAATTGTATTTCTTTTGTCGTATACCATGTATAAGTAGCAAATGCAATTTCATCATTGTGATTGACCTTTCGTTATGCAGCACGTCATACAGTGAAATCATTAAAATGGTATTCACATTTCCGATTGTGTGTATAAGACGATTATTAACAACTTGTATAGATTACACTGTGGTAATGAATTGTAGAAAAATAACAGTTAGTGGTAATTTATAAGTTTGTTACTGTTTGTTATACGCAACATTTTTACAACGTAAATTTTGTATCGTCGTTCTTTTACATTCGTGCAGATATAGCTGGTATACTTTTTGTGAGCTTTTTGTGGTTTTCTGTCCGCTAAAATATTATATCATCAAGGATATATCCAAAAATGGTAAGTTAATATCTAGAACGATAATTTTTGTGTAAATTTGCCAAAATGGAATTTTTGTAAATGGGCTAAAAGATAATGAATAACTTCGAAGACACTGTCAAATTACAATTGTGTATCTTAGACTGAATGGTGATATACCATTAAAATCAGACTTAATAAAAGTAAAATTTGAATAATATCTCAAATATAATAAAACATAAATTATTGGACAAAAATAGTTTACCTTTACATTAAGAACCGAAGAGGAAAAGAACTCTTTAAATCCATACTTCTTGCAAAAGAGTTTTGCGTTTCGTTAACATTACGGTTGTCCCTATATATGTATCTACATATTTGTGCAGCGGTATATCTATAATTGAACAGAAGAATTTGAACTTTGAAGAGCGCTTTACAATTTTCAACTGCTCTTTAGGGTACTTGGGTATTTGTCCGAATGTAACAAGTACGAATTCTGTGATTTTCAAGTTACTTTGAAAGACGTCCTACGGGAAATGTGCTTTTAGAAAAAATATATAGTATATATACATGCTATTTCAGAATCGAAGCACGTTGGAGCATTATGCTCTTACATACATACATAAAAATATAACTCGTTGGATGTTTGCGGGGCCCGCAGATGTCGTATTGTATAAAGTTTTTTTTGTGAAAAGTAGAATTACAACTAGATTTGTTTCTTTGTGTTGAAATCATCATACAGAATAAACTGAACCACTGCATTTTGTTACCATTTCTAGTTAACATTTTTTGTCATTCAATCTGCGAACAACGTTTGTATTAGCAAATGTTAATTATTACAGGATTTGAAAGCGATTGTTTGTTCTGACTATAAACGGTACGCACATTACTGCTTGCCGAAGCGCGAATATTTAATTAAATTTGTTACCGAGAAAAATCTGCTTACAACTGAACTAATAATTCATGGCAGGTTATACATGGGGATAACCAGAATTAAAATGTTTATGGAATTCAAGGAAAGGATCGCGAAATAAATGAATACAAATTTAGGCAAATATGCAACATCAAATTGGTTATTTTTGTATTTCTTGTTGTGTTGAATATTACCTAACTTATAAATATTACAGTAATACGCCATAGTCTGTTTGCCACAAATACGCGTTAAACCGTTCTACCGGCTACAGACTGCTACGGAATTTAATGCTATGATGTTATTACTACGTTTCCATGATCGTAAAAATCGTGTTGAATACGGATTGAATACAGTTTTTAGATTGAAAGTGTTCATGGAAACAGTGACTGAATACGTATTGAACACACTCCAAGCCCAAATACGATACGGTAAATTTTAGGATTTTATCTGGATTTGAAGTGTATTGAATATCATGGAAACAGTTGATTCGATCCGGTTATGCGCACTTCAATGTTGCTAGCGGTTTATGGGTAAATTCAGTAGGTATTAACATCTTAGTATAGAGCATTCCAACCTTAGTATTCAGTATTGTCTCTTACGGGATATATACATCTTTTACTATCTTAGGCGATTTGTAATAAATTGTCTTCTTTTATTTCAAAGCAATGGTGCCAGATCAATTAATATGTTTGCAGTTGGCAGTGCTGGTGTAACTCTAGAACATGTATGTACAAATATAACTTTGACAAATGTCAAAATCGTTTCGGAAACCGATGTGACAGAATTGTCATCTAATTTCGTTTCACGCGAGGTACCCATTCCCGGATGACTTGTAAAATAATCGCCTGTATCATTATCTGGGGGAATGAGCTTAGGGGGAGATAAAACTGTCCTTGATTTTGCCATTTAGCAGCACAAAAACTTGTTAATTAAATTCGCAAGTTAATAAACTAAATTTCATCACAATCAATATGTAACTAACCTCCCTTCAAACATCGTACTCACTTGACAGCTTCCGCTTTTACAAAATTCTAACCAAGAAGTATTTCAAATATCTTGTCATTCATTAATGGCTGCCAACCTAAATTAGTCGTGGCACCAATGTCCGCGGTTTCCATAAGACACGTACTGAATACTAAGGTTGGAATGCTCAGTAGTATTACTTTCATCTAATATAAACCAACACAGAACACACACATAAAAACAAAAAAAAATGTTTTCTAAAGTCAACTATTACTTATAGCTTTCGTAAACAGCTGATTGGTGTATCGTAAACGTATTGAATACGTATTCAATTCACTTCATGGAAACACTCAGCATTTTAGATACGCATCGACCCCAAATCCGTATTCAACACGATCTTTACGATCATGGAAACGTAGTATATATGTACATCGCTTAACTCGAATCAGCAGTTAATTCGTAACATCTGTTTAAGGCGCAATAAATTGACTTGTCTCTTGCGGTTTACATCAGGGAGACGATGCTACACGAAATCATCTCGATAGTGGCAGTGGTAGACATGACTTTTGATAGTGACAGATTGCTACGAGTGAGTTCAATTTTTCTTAGGCCCGACTTGCAGTTGCATCTCAGTTTTCATTAGAGGTACCATTCGCTGTTAGGATAGTATTAACAGTGCAACATTATTTACCCAAAACTATCAATTCCTATGTGGTATGAAGTAACAGTACTCGGTTGGGGTGGCCGCTAAGTTCTCTTACAATTAGTAGCAGAAACAATAGAACCTGACAATGTTAGCAACCGATTGGAGTGTAATGGTCGTACATTGCACAAATTCAGAAGTAATCTATGAGAGGTCTGATGACAGTCTGAAGATAAAAGGTTAAACACTTTTGTCAGATTTAAGCATAGAAAGGACTTGTTAAAATGAGACATTGTATAAAGTCTCGGGATTCATTGAAGGGAAGAACACCTCTGTAAGGCGGACCATATTAAGAGTGACTGGCTAAGATTGCTCTCGTGCGCAGATATTGTTGAACTGCAAAATGAACTTCTGCGTAGATTCTTTCCGAATGTTTACTGGGATACAGTAAGAGGTGGATTTATGTTGGAATCAATCGGCTATATGAAATTTTCGATTTAGCATACTTCTAGGTCTAGAGTGCTGCAACGTTATGAGGAAACAATAGGTCTGTTGGTTGAGCTTCTTTTTGGGGTGAATGCTAAATGCCCACTCTAAATCTTAGCCATTTTCACATCTATACCTATTGAAACCTTATGCTTTAATATAATGAGGATCTTTGTGGAAGATGTCCCTGTATTCAAAATTCATTAGAAATGTCTTAAGACGTGACGTAGTCTATGGCCCAATAAGTTCAGTGGTATATCGCTAACCATGGACTTTACTTTTAATATTTATGACTATTTCAATTATACAATACTAAACTTATTCTTTCCTCATTTTTAGACGTAGAAGGCAAATTTTTGCAATGAGCAGTTAATATTTCCCAGTATATTAAAAACTAACACAAACTAAGAAAACTTGTTGCAGACAAAGTGTTTACATAAATTTATTGCTGATGCCGTAAACGTTTTCACCATAGTTTGTTTTGTATGCAGAAAGTTTAGCTTCATTAACATATTCTACCAGAATTGGGATTAATTATTACCGAAAACAAAAATAACGCATCTAAGTAAATTGCTTAGGCAGTAAATTAATTACAATAGCTGAAAGTCTAGAAGCTTGGTGAATAATTACGTAGATACGATGTTTGTATAATTTCTAGTAAACAAGTATTCATTCCGTCAATTACGTGAGGTGTAAGTAATAAATTTAAAGCAACCTTTCACCAATCATTAGTTCTTGTTAGCTCGCTATTTGCTGCGTTGAGGAAAATAACCGTAGTGTAATTTGTCGTTAGGTCATGACTCACGAGGTTTCCTGCGTTACTATCGCGATTAACACCAGAAACAGCGCTAAATACGGCGGGAACATTAATAAAATGTGTTCCTGCGGCGCATAACTACGTTTCCCCAAAACGGGAAGGAAATTTATTTGGTTCCGAAAAGATAATTTCGTTTTTCTTGAAAAGACCCCATGCTTCTCTTACAATTAACACAATATTGTTTTTATTGCTGTCATTTATAGGACGTCACTGGAACTGGAAAAGTACGTTAGAATAACAATAATATCTAGATTGCTTTTTCAGATATTAAAGTAATTATTTAGTGACGAGTTTACTTGGAGAGCGAAATATAGGTATTTTGACAAAAACAAATTCCCCCATTATTTGTGATACATGAGGTTGTCTAAGAAAATGTAATAAGACACTGTTGCACAAATTTCGCAAGATGCTTATGTACCGGGTGGCAAGATAAGAATGCAAAGTGTTGCATCTCGGAAACTATTCGTCTGACAAACTTGTGGAAAAAATATATTACTAAAGTGCTCAAAAGAAGAGCGTGTAAAATATTCTCAGATTTCTAAGATGATTGCCAGGTGGCGTAACCCCCATCTTAAACCTTTTTTTTGTATAAAAAAAAAAATTGCAAAATTTTCTAAAAAAATAATAATATCACTTTTTATAGGAAATTAAGTTATCATATAATTAGAAAAAAAAACGCTATTACACCGGGCGTGTAGCGCAGTGCCTAGCGCGCTCGCTTCATAGTCCTGTGGTATTGGGTTTGAACCCCGGTATGTTCTTTCTGAATTTGGTTTTCTGTAGTTTCCCAAATTCCACGGCAAATGCGGAAAGAGAACATCTTAAGTCGGTCTACAGCCGCAGGCGTAATAATAACTCATGGCCAGCCGATGCCCCTTGTAATTGGCGCAAGCTGTTGGGGGATGTTAAGGCATGAATTATTATAATAATAATTATTATTATTTATTGTTGTTTATTGTCTTTTTTCAAGATTCAATGATAAAATTTTATAATGTAATAAATTTTAATTTTTAGTTTAAAAAATTTTAAAAAAACGTGCAGGAGTACAATAAGCAAAATAATTGATCATGAAATAAAACTAGTGTCTTGCATCACGCCCATAGTATTGCTGAAGCCGCTCATGCGTGGACATTACAGCACTTTCAATTTCTGCTCTTAACAGACTACGAAGGACCTCTTGCGCAAGGTCCAACATCAAAGCCATTGCAGTCTCCATATGTGGTGTGGCATCCTGGACGGAACTGTTAAGACTCTATATTTCTTTGATGAACCACTAAATGATGCCATGTTTCTTGATTTTCTGCTAAAACAATTGTCTATTTGATTAAAAGATGTGCCCTTACCATTACGGAAAAATATGTTTTTGCAACTAGACGGTTGCCTAGCCAATTTCTGAAGAAATGTGTGAGAGTATTAGAATCTAAGATATCACCAGAAGTGGATTGGGTAAGTAACTATTTCCTTGGCCACCGCAATCGCCAGAACCCACTTGCTCTACTATTCTGACTTCTATCTATGGGGTCGGTTGAAAGATATTGACCAAATTCCACCAACAGCCAGAGACTATATGAAAATACGAATACAATAAGCTATTCGTAACTCATCAAGAGCAGAAATTGAAGCTGCTGTAATATCCGTGCATAAGCGACTCCAACAATGCATTGAGTATTATGTAAGATAGTTCGAACATTGACGTATGTACCTATTAGTTTTATTTCAACATCGGTACTAACTACTTTCTTATTGTTAATTTTTTGAACTAAAAATACTTTTATTATTTGAAATTTATTAAATTATGAAATTTTATTATTGAATTTTGGAAAAAAGACAAATAAACAACAACAAATAGAGGTGTAAGGTTTTTTTAAAATTATATAACTAAATTTCCCTTCTCCGAGATTTGAAGCTACGAATAAGGTATGGAGGTACCGCTGTCAGTAACCTATTTATGTAAGTATCATTTCACTACATTTTTATAACAAAAATCATATTATTGCATTTCAGTTTTTAGAGAATTTAGCGATTAGCGGCAACATTAAGAATTAGACATATCATATGTAAGATGCGTTTAAAGGAGCAATAAATGCTTTTTCCAACGAGACCAAGTTTGTTAGAATCCGTTCAGTTGTTTGGGAATTACAGTTGTTTATTAAGGAAAAGCATCGATTTACCCCACACTTCTTTAGCTCTTTTAGCTTTAAAAAGGCACATATTTTTGGTAACATTTACTGGGAGGATTTCATTGAGAAATTGTTTTAAAAGTTTAAGATGGCGGTTATGCCTCCTGGCGATCATATTGGAAATCTGACAATACTTTCCGCGGTCGCCTTTTGATCATTTTAATATTTCTTTTCGCAAGTCTCTCGGACGAATAGTTTCCGCTCTAGAATAGCATATAGCTTATGTCAGTAATAATTTGTTGGTCGGCTCTTTAGATATAATATAGCGTCTGGAGGATGTTCCTAGGCGGTCTAATAACTAATTCAGATTCTGGGACTACAAAATAATAATACAAAATAAAAAAGTAATTGCATTACTGAGGCAAAGTATTGCAATTTAGGATTTACGACACTATAGAATATCTATCAACAGATTCGGGTCCCAGAATAAGAAATCAAAAGTATTGAAATTACACTGAAAAATCTCATTGCGGAAATAAACCTATTCCGTTTGTTAATTCTAACAACTTCACAAAGAGTTCTCTCGTAGTAGTGCTAAGTAGATTATTCGACCTTCTACTAGATCCTTCGGCCAGGAAAATCTTAACAGACTTCGCTAGTAGTTACAATATGTTAGTCTCAATATTGTCTTCATCTTTCATAGCATTAATTCATTCCTTGGGTACATGAGTATCCAGCAGTTTTGGTTAGAATTATTACACCCCTAAGGCTGTTTAGTTATAAGGTAATAGATGTTCGTTCTTTTGGTAGTGAATCTGATATGTATGTGTCAATATAGCATTCATTAAATTAGGTTTTTTACGTTTTGTGAGTGATCTGAAGTATTTAGTTTTTCGTGTAGGTGTGTACTACAGAACATTGTTGAACTGATTGAGTGGGTCAAGATATTTTTCAACTAATTCTGATCAAACTTTACTAATTGGTGTATTCTTCGTTATAGTAGATTGTTTAGTGAGTCAAACGGGTGCGTTGACTATAAGCATGATACTATTACAATCCAAAAATGTCATAATTTAATATTCTAGCGAATACGTTTCAAATTATTTAACAACCACAATTTAAATCGGCAGTAATACATTCAATGAAATGACTACGTATGCAAATTGTCTAGACATGTAAAGTTTGGCTGGATTACAAAATTTGTGTATATGAACAAGAAAGAGCGACCTAATTCACAAAACTATTTTGAAATACAACCGGAGTAGCCTTTTGCAGGATGGACGTTTCATAAATAACAAACCTAGTTTTTGCGTTGTCTTGCTTTCATTGCTTTTGTGACCGCACATACATTTTTTCTGAATTTATAGACCACCCTATTGTTCTTCTGCATACATTTATATTATGTGCTTATACACTTAAGTGTCAGATTACTCCTTTCCAATTTGGGTTATCACAAAGCCCTTGTCTCGTCGTAAGTAACAAGATAAAGAAAATTTATGGTTTCGTATCCGACAGGATATTATACTAAGGCTGTTTTCGGTAGCGTGTAAATAATGAATGATTTATTACAGTTTCGTTGTGATTACAGGCGGTTTTTTTAGATATTATCCTGGGAAGGTTTAGTTCTTTCGTGATTTAAATACTTGATCCGTAAAATTAAGTACGCAAATCTGATATCATTGATCAGGTATCGCATATTATTACTTAACGAGACTTTGTGTTGTTGATTTGATGTAAAATAGTACTTTTGCAGTTGTTTGTGTTTATAAAAATCATGTAATGATGGTTTTCTGTTAATTATATTATCTACTAATTTAGATAATAAGTAACAAACAGTTAATTGCTTAATTGCTTAATGAATTGATAAATATCTCTCTGAATACATATGTATGTACTTAATCAATTTTGACATTGTAAGTATGGTCCAGCTCAAGTAAGACCAACCTTAATTAAAAATTTATTAGCAAGATGAACTTCAATGTGAATACGCTAGTGGCATAAATGTGTAATATTACCTCCGCAATTTACTTGGTAAAAATTTAATTATTTTATTAATTAGTACCGAATGTAATACGATGTAATATTCACATAGTTTTTTATTTCATTATTTCATTTAAAGTATGAAATACTTTGAGAAGATCTTTCTAGGCTCGCTTACGGAATACACTGTAGAGGATTAGTCGCTCGCTTGGGTATAAAAGCGTGTAGCTGCCCTTACGGTACCAGTACACATTTTCATCGTCTGAGTAATAAGCAGAGAGTAGTTAATTTTATTATTTATTAGCAATGACGTAGGAACATGATTTATTGGAATACATGTTTGGAGACCTATTAGTCATTGTAACACAGCAATATGTCACTTCAACATTTGGAGTGACCCAAAATGTAAATTTGCGACTCTAGATTAGATTTTTTAAAACCGGGACTGCTAGAAGATAACAGGGGCACGATTAGCTAGCGTCAATAACAGTAGACAACTATAACTACTTTTTACAGTTTTGCAGATAGAAATTGAAGTATAAATACAACCAACTCTCAAAATCACTTTGCTGCAGAAAACACGAACAATACGAAATCATTTTTACCACACGGCTCTATGCATGAAGGTTAGTTATACGAAAGAGTATAAAGACTCCGTAGAATATGGGTGAAAAGCAATTGAGATAGTAACGTCTTGGGCTGAAATTCTGTGTAGAGCACGTTGTTTGGAGCCTTTTTCATTTGGCATGAAGTAGGAATACAAAATAGCCGATTATTTGCCTGGTGTAACGTGTATACCAATTTATGACATATGTGTACAACCCTATGTGCTTTAAACATTAGAATATTGATTTTATAAGGATTTAATACTTGAGCTTTAAACTAGATGCCCTTGTTTAGTGAATATGGGTTTTAAAGATTAATTTTGCACCCACTTTTATACCCAAGAATATTTCTTAAATACGTACCGGTAGTGTATTTACGTTATGTATTCAGTTATTTACTTCCTTTCGGACGAAGTAAATAGTTATTAAAATTACCTCTTTTCGAGGCACGGAAAATATTGCCTAAATATTTAAGGTTACAAATTTCATTTTAAATATTGTTACAGATGATGAAGCTTCTGGTTGCTACAGTACTTTTCTCCGTTTTGGTTCTTGTGAGTAGCCAAAAATCCATATGTCCAGATGTATTTGAATATACAGCAAGTGGACCTGGCCACTGGGAGGGGCGTTTAAATATTTTGTCTGAATACAAACTACATGGCACATGGATCAGACTTATTTTCGACAAACCAATCGAAAGTCTACAAGTTCAAGTAAGTACAGTTGAGAGTTAAAGTATTAGTAGACTTAAGTAAACGGGTTTTTGGTTCAGAAATTGTACAGAAGTGACATAGTTGATGATAGTAATTCTACGTATTTATTATAACGTCTGAGAATACAGAGCGATTAAGTTATTTTATCTATTATTATATTTATGTAGTGTCAGGTTATCATATTTACCCTTTGATAATGAAGATTGATTTTGTAAATTGATCAATGATACTTAATTGTTACTCTTACACTGGTCCATCTCTCAGAAACCTATTGATAATAACTTGTTCCCAAAGTGTTAGTATAAGAACCAAGAAGCTGTACAAAATGACTCCAACTATAGATTCTCCCAAAATCACTATCCAAATAATTAAATTTTAGTAAATAATTTAATGTTTTAAAGAATGGTAATTAATGAAATTATTGGTAATATTATTGAATTCTTGAATAAAATTTATTATGTGTATGTCCCGAATCTTGAGCGGTATATACTAAAATGATCCATCACAGTCAATATAGGAATAGAGTTAACTAGGTTAAACTTCTTTAACTTTGTTTCGTTTTTAGAACAATCTATTAGATGTCGTTAATAAGGGACGTAACGAAGTCCTGCTGAAGAAGAACGATTTGGTCCTCCTGAAGGGAAAACCAGTCCAAGTTCAATTTAAAGTTAGTTACGAGGGAAACGATGTCCCAGCTTTGGTTGGATATCGATTAAACGCCAGAGACATCTGCCCACCATCCGACGAATAAAATTAACGAGATAGATAGGAATAGGATACCGTGTTTTGGCTATTTTTCTCCACATTTCGAACCGCTTACGCAAATTGTAACTGACAGATACATTTGGCCATTCTCCGTATTTAGTGAACGCGAAAGGAATCGTTTCCGTTGAACGGCAAATGATTATTCGAGGAGATAAAAAAACAGGACGTAAAATCGTAATAGAACTGATCGGTTTAAATGGACAACAATATATTTACATTAACAGGTGTTGTAAAGGTGACTATTCCTAGTATTAAATTATAAATCATTTTAAATAAATATTTAATAGTAAAATGAGTGTAATTTATTTTTGATAATTGAGAACTTAGAAGGTAATGCCACGATATACAGGCTGATTCATTTTCGATCGTTTATTATTGAAGACAGACGGTAGGTTTAAATTGGCAAAGTTGCTAAATTTTGTGATTATTATGATTCTGAGAAGAAAATAGGCTTAGAATGACGTTCAAGATTTTCGAAAAAAAAAAACGGAAAAATCTCATTTTCTTATTTTGCTTGTATCACTTTTATTTAGTCCTGCAGATAAAAACTAAAGACACATTCTCAAGGCCACTTTTGCTCCTCTACCCATTGGCGTACTTAAAAATTTTATACGACGTTTCGTTTTCTCTGGATCATCATCAACTTTGTTATTTCTTATGGGCGCCATATTGGATTTTGACACAGCTAGAAAGATTTTCTGATTTCAACCATGTGTCACATGTTGAAAAAAAAATGACATTGTCTGTTAATTGACGAAGAATCTGATTTGAGATTAAATAATTGTAAGGTACGTAGCTGTGAAAGTTTGAACTGCCAATCATTTAACATTGAATATCGCGTAAATGGAAATCGATGTTAAATGAAGTAGGTATGAAATTACGAACTGTTTAAGTACGATTTTTCCGATTTTTTTTTAATTTGTCCTACGTCTACTTTATTTTCAGGATCATAATAACCGCAAAATTTAGCAACAAACCTATCGCCTATCGTCAATAATAAGCCAGATCGCAATGGTGAAGATCGAAAATGAATCACCCTGTATATAGCATATATAGAACCAGACAATGTCATGTGTTCTTGGTTTTTGGTATTGAACCAGCTCAGAGATTCTTTGATTAATTTGTTTTTAAGTTAAAAGATTTACTATTGGTGTCACTTTCTATGAAGTAATTTGTACTTTCATTTGTACAAAATTTTGTTATACCCGAAATCAAATATCTTGCAAAAGTTGTATATTTCTCATTATTTGTTGCATTGATGAAATGATTATTGTAGAAAAAAATAAATGCAAATACTTAAGCAAATGTGAGCTCGTATAGTGAAGATCTAAAATTGTAGTATTTCTGAACTCATTGCTCATTATCTATTATGTACATTTGAATATACTTGATGTAATTCTACGATATAGCATTTTAATAGTTATCTGTATACATATAATTTTTCGTTCCAATTCCACAACTTACAAAAGGTATATTTACATATGTAGCTAAAGGTTGCATTTTGTTATAACGAATATTTCTTGTCAGTTTCCATATTTCACACGAAGAAAAAGTTATTAGCAGTTTAACAAGTGCAAACACAAGCGCATATGCATGAAATGAAACCGCAAAGCTTTACAAGCAATATTAATAAATGCTATGGTCAGATTAGTATTCTGTAATGAATAAAATTATTTTACGCTAGAGTGTGGTTTTTCCAATTATGCTTTCAATTTCTGCAGAACTGCAATTCCAATGTAGGTACATACGTAAATTTATATATGTACACTCACCTGAAAGAAGTTGTAGAACGATTTACATATAATCGCTATGTAAATCGTTCTACAACATCTTTCAGGTGACTGTATTTCTCCTAATAAAAAAGCAAATTATAGTTATAGGAGGAGTATATGTATTTACATATTTTCTTAAAGATTCATTCTGCTATAATTTATTTTAATTCCGTTCTATTTGCAAATATGTATCTAAATTCAAATACTGGCTAAATTAAATACCGTCACCACTCCATCCGTGAAATGTAAAAAATCACGACTGCATTAACATAATTTTCCTTTTCGATTTTTATTCAGAATCTTTAAAATAGCATTATGTATGCAAATATAAAAGGTCTGAAATGTGAAATTAAAAGTTTCTGCGCGAATAATTTTAGAGACGCTTGTTGGTTTATCGCTAACATATTTTTCTGCAGCACTAATGTCAACGCTGTCATGCAGACGTACATGTCGTGGATGTTATTTAAATTACCTTGGCTAGATATTTCCGTGTTTTATTCTCCTGGAGTATTATTCAGCAGAAGTAGAACACATGACGCATTAGATGTCGATTACTTACAGCCTGAAAGAGCAACAGCAATAAATGTCACTTACAGAAAGATATATATACAAAATGTAGGTTTTCTACCGCTGCTTTTCAAATTACGTATTTATTACGTATTTGGCAACTTGTGTTTTAGACACAAGGTTTTCAAAATAAAAGGAAATTTCAATTTGTTGTCGTAAAGTACTGTTGTTGCTGACAACCGATAAGAATGGCAATTGTAGTAATGAATTAAGCTATAATATGAGGTCCACGTAATGTGGAAATAAAGCACTTAGAATTTAAATTGCTGAAAGGAATTTGCTTATTTACTGAAGCAGTAAAAATTACGAATAGTTAACAGATTTTGAACAGATTTTATTTAATTTTGGCATCTGATACATGGATACTATGTAGCGTTTGTGGTCACCTCTGGTGAAGGTTGTCAAGAGCAGCAAGGACGTTCACCGCGTTTGTAGGAGGTTAATATAGTCGTGAACCATTTCAGTAATTATACAGGGTGCATTTGAAATAAAAGTAAAGACTATGAAAAATGGAAAGATATTATTTTATTAAATTTATAACCAAAATATTTTGCGCAAATTCCTTCCCAGTCGCGAGAAAAAAATGACAAGGATATTTATAAAATATTCGTCGCGCCACTGCCGAATATTGTCGAACGAATATATGTATGTATGTAGCGGAGGGCAGGTGTAGCGACAGGCGATATTTAACGTGTGCATTATTGAACTCTGCATTCAAAGCTATTAAAAAAAACTGACACATCAACGTTATATTCTAGAAGCGAACATTCTCGATTCAATAGGCGGCGCATATTACAATTTATAAGGGAGATTTTAATTTTGGCATTCGCGTCGTAATTGAACAAAAATTTTTTGGATTTATATTTTACATAATTGTATCTTACCATTCTTAATATTTTTTACTTTTATTTCACATACACCCTGTATAGCAGAAGATCATAGAACGTTGCATGTTTGTATACAATATATTGATCTTAAATGACGTTGTGGCTATTTCGACATTTCAATATTTTAATGTTGGTCGTAGAGAATCGTTTGATATCGTGACATCATTGTCGGGTAAGCAATAATAGAGAAGAATCATAAGAAGCACACAAGTTAGTTGCGTATGAATCGGGTAACCATTGGCAGAATTATGCATAAGGATGTAAAATTTCTCCCATATAAACTATAGACTATATAAAAAGTAACTCAGGAATTTTGGATCTAAGAAATATTTTGCTAGGAGAATGCAATAATTCTTTTGGAAGAATTTGCAGACTTGTGTGATGATAAAGTTTACTAAAAGTTTGGCACTTGGATGTATATTTATGATATTGCTTCATTCTGACACGGCTACAATACGTTACGTAAAAAA
>ML218773.1:0-59323 GCA_004785975.1 Popillia japonica
CGGACATAAAAGTAGCCGGAGCACGTAAAGCAAGAATTGTTAAATTTTATTATTCAGCCTGAGATGCCCTTTCCAGTAAGTTATATGACGAACCGATCTAGCTGTGCTAATCAGGTGACTAAAATGTCGAAGAAAGCGGCTGTTTTGTGCCAAATACGGTGGCCACTATTAATAACAATAAAATAAATGTGCTGATAATAGTATTGGAACAAGCGGATGGTCGCACAGTCATCAGGAATTCCAAACTACCCATTATCATTTGTTAGCGCTAGTGGTTCTCAAGATGGCCGACGCAAAAACGTCGGTCGGCATCATGAATTAGCAAAATCACGCACACTACCTACATTTTCTTTCTCTTCAGTTTTTGCTCGTTTTTCTCCTCGGAGATCTAGTCGCTACAATCGGCGGTACCATTTTATTCAAATGGTCGCTCAACCTCGATCGATTTGAATTTAAAATATTCTCTTGTAAATTCTGTTATTCTTCAAGCTATACGAAAATACACGTACACATACCTACCTAACTAATGTTTTATTATTCAGTTTAATGCGGATTATCAATCGTGAATAACGAAAGAACAGAAATAATAGAGTATATGCTATACATTTTTACGAAGTACAATCCATGTATAGTTAGTTGAATGGCCAAACGTTACATAAGATATTACTACGCAAACTGGTCTTAAGAATATAAAGAATATTCAGGTATGACTTTTATGATTTATATATTATCCGCGTGGTAGTTTACGCTAAAATATTAATGTAGTTTTTAGTTCTTTAACCTTTACATTTAAATTGGATGTAAATAAAGTGAAAGGAGAACTTCTCAAGGAATATAATACAAATACTATAGTTGTGTATAGGAACTAATTCTATTTGAATTATTTTTGAATTACTTCATAAATATACATTAAATCTGATTGTATTTAAACTTATGGAATTGCCAAGTACTGCGTTAGTAAATAAACAAAACACCTTTCTTCCGAGTGTATTCAAAATAAAAACACTAATCTTGTAATTTGGTAGAAAAATGTTTTCATAAACTCTTTCTGAACTCAAGTGCTTTATACATAATGTCATTAATTATCATATACATACATGGTTAAAAAGTGGTTAGTGAATAGTAGTGTGAATCTCAATTAAAATCTTCTATTGCAAAGTTTTGATGGTTTACATACACAACTCAAGCGGACAATAACTTGCCGAGTGAAACGCTTATTGCCGCAGAGTTTTTTCAAATATCAGTAGCGAATTGTTTTTCCGATTTTGCTATTGTAGTCGGTGGAAAAAATTCTACTATAGTGCCATTAAGAGAAATTGATCTCTAGAAAATGTGCGAACTAATTTGCCGACGTCTTTCTACCACTTGCTAATGTTACCGATGACGTAGCTTAAAAAGTAAAAAAGTTAATACTACTGTAATTCATCATATACTAAATATAACGTTGAACTGCGTGCCAAGTTAATCAAATTATGTAATCGCCATACCACATTATTCTTTATTAACTAAACACAATAGTTTCCTCGAGACTAGAATTTTATGAAACTAGCATACTTGACAAACTGTAGATCAGAGACCTTGTAGTATTATCTTGGTTATTTTTCGTTGAAGTCTCATTCATTCTTAGAATACCACTATAGCTAGAAAAATGCATTTGCATATGGCACGAGTTATAGCGTAGTCATGACAAAAACTAGAGAATAAGAAATCTCTTCCACAGCTACAGCTGTATATTATGAAAGACTGATAGTTCTTAGTTCATGATTCTCAAGAGTTACTAGTTTAGTCGCTGACTTGAAACCAAGTCTAGAACTATGGCTGCCATGACTGGATCCATCTGTTTTAATAAATAATTTGACTATCATTGAGCCAGAACATAAATTCGATAAGAAAATTTATAGAAGTGTTTTGTTGGTTAGGTTAGTATGAACAATAATAAATTATAGTAATAAAACTTTATGAAACGTTGCTTTCTATGATTTTGGCTTTCGAATCCAATCACACCATATAAATGTTTTTAGAAAAATCTTTCAGGTATCAATTACTTTTCCTCAGTGTAACCTATAAATCTATTCTGTCTCTATTCCTTTAGTATCTGTCTAATCAAATAATTTCAACGAATTCCAGAATTAGTTTGGCTGCTGAAGCGTTAATCTGTTCAGGCGTTAAAATCACCTGTCTTTGATGTTTTACAAAATCGACACTTCTTTTGATCAGCTTTGCTCATATTTTTGAGCTGGTATTTTAGAGGGCAATGACCAGTCAGTAGGTCTGCGAGGGTTTCTAAATCTGATTTATTTCAATCAAATAGTTTTTTATTATTATTGGTGGGTGACTTGTTAAATTTCCTCTCTCTTGCTTGTTTAGGTATTTTTCTCCGGTGGGAGGTCATTTCTTTTGCTCTACAGTTTTAAAGTTCCTTCTTAAGCTCGCATTTTGCATCGTCGAGCAAGGATTCTGGCTCAGCTAGGCAAGTTCATCAACCATTTCTTTCCTTATTTGTGCACCCTGGAATCTACATTACGGATAGTTTATCTTTTGTGGTCAGCTGTTGCACGTCCGTCCGACATTTCCAAACAAATTTAGACTCAGATTTAGACCAATGAGTGGCTATGCTATCGGTAACTAGCTAAGATTTTCCATGGATACATACATCCTTCATCTCGTGACAGACGTGATGGAAACGTTTTAAGAGAGTTAAATTCTTCTTTTTTTCCGCAGAATCTATAGGTAACTGATATTATTATATAGTTCATTGCTATTATTTTAGTGAAACACATAATCGCCAAAATTTGTATGAATGAATACGTATTGTTATAACAATTTAGTCTTGGTTCCCCTTATACTTATAATAGGGCATGTAAGCGCCACTTTTCCTAATACAGCTTGTTATCTTTGTCATAAATTATACGGTCTTAGGTCTAGTAATAATTACAGCTATGGTACAATACGCTCGCAACTTACTGAGACTATCCAAGACAAGACGATCTCGAAGCTCCCGCTTGTGTACAATGTATTTCCTTTCTGTGCTATTGCCCTCCTTTAATTAAAATGCAGGTTATACATAGTTAAGCGTTTATGTCGAGTAGTCTTCCTCACGTAAAAATAGTAGACAATTACCATTCCGCTATCTGGCGATAATCCGCAAGATAAAGCTAACAAATCATAAGACCTCATGACGTACCGATATGTGTACACGATTCGTTTTCGCGCATTACATATGCTTTGTTTAAGTCTTGGTCGTATTTACTACATGGTAAAGCTGCTACCGCTGTCGTGTACACCTGTTCACCTCTTTAAAATTAGAACAGTGTAGCTCTCGACTATAAATTTTAAAGACGATCCTCATAAAATAT
The DNA here is from genome assembly GCA_004785975.1 of Popillia japonica. Lineage (NCBI taxonomy): Eukaryota > Metazoa > Arthropoda > Insecta > Coleoptera > Scarabaeidae > Popillia > Popillia japonica. The sequence continues at coordinate 3,357 of ML218773.1, forward strand.
TAATTTTGCTCGTGGAAGCGAAACGGTAACTCAACTGCGGTTGAAATTAATACACAAAGCGCTTGGAAATTAATCATTTATTCTAATCGACGCGATGTGGCGCTATTGTTCTGTTTCTTACGGGAAAAGGGAGTGACTCTTCACATTAACGATTTCGTTTTAACTACCTTTAGCTTTTACCTTGTATGGGTACTTACCACTTTCATTAAATGACAGTCGAATGTACCATAATGAACACATGACGTGATTTTCAAGTTCGATCTTGTGCAATTCATTTCAGTGCGAGGAAGAAATATTTTTTTGCTATTCCTTTATTAATGGAAGTATTTCCGATTGGATCGCGCTCCGTGAGAGCTTGCTTGGAGTTCAACGATCCTTCTCTCCTTCTTTCAACATCACCAGAAAATATCGTGTGAATGTAATATAGTAATAATCATAGTAGGCTGACTATTATTATTAGGAAGCCTGGCTAGGCAAACTATATCAATAACTTGGCTGATATTTCGGAAAATAGCTTACTGTGCTGTTTGTAAAATAATAATTATTATTTTGGAATTTTAAGTAGAAATACAAATACTAAGTTGCTGTCTTTCAGGAGTTGTTACGCAACTAAGTTTACATATAGCGTTTTGCTGGTCATCAGAAGGTTCCTACATATGCTGCTTAGAATACTTGCGAGGAAGCAGTGATTGCACACTTATCTGCGCAATAATATTTGAAAGATTTAGGATACCTAGTATTATCAATTTATATAACAGCAAATCGATATAATTTCTGTTTGAAAGTAGAAAAAAGATAAAAAAAGAACAGAACTAGTACTCAAAAAGTCCAAATTGAGTCCATACATTTTATTCTTTTATACTACACGATAAACTCAGCAGCCGGTAGAATCCTACAAATTACTTTATAACAAAACCTACAATTATTTTTATTTCATTCCCAATTGTTGGTGGTTTCCATCTGGGTGCTGGTAAAAGAACAATAAAAAATAAATGAAATTTTATTGCCCGCCTTGATGATCATTCGTGTTGCTCAAGCAAATGTTGTATAAATACATGATGAACTGCTACTATATAAACGTAATTACCAGATCCATAGATAAGATTCTGAGAATAGAATTATTGTAGGTCTGTGTTGTTTCTTTTGAACGGTGAAATGGAAATGTAATTAGGTACATCTTTAAATTAGTAATATGCGTGCAACCATTTCAAATACAGATGGTATTTGATGGCTTTCCATAGATGTTGTGTATAACAATTACTGTCTTTGATTGACTTTTATCGTGCGTATAAGTACATTAATAACAAATAGCCTACGGAGTCACAACTTTCACTGGATTAGGTCTGTCTTTTAATAAGTGAATACATTCAAATATAGTAGGTATGGGCAGGTGTGTATTATGATGAGATTAAATTGCAGAAGTATCAATTGAAAAGTAAAACAAACGAATACCGAGTAAAGAAGTTTATTTATTATTTGTATTTAGGTTACATTTTGCGGATTACGTGCATCTCGTCCATCGGTTGCAAATTGTACGAAAAAAAATTACCATAATTAAGTAAGTCAAGTCAGTGCTCCTGAATGTATTGGCGCACCTTTGTTAATTTGGAAGATTTTTCCTAAGTAACATACTTCAACATACGAGTTGACAACATCGTATTATAATACGAACTTGAGCATAAAGGTCTCCAAAAGAACTTGGGGACTTTTGGAATAGGAAGTTTATATTGCACAACCGTCATCTCCTATCATGTGTTAGATTTTCTAATGAAACTTTGAAGAGGAGGAACTTGGCACTTGATTTCGTGAACTGATTTAGACATGGCATCTTAAAGAATTCAATAATTTTCGAACATTTCTTCTATTTAGTTGGATTTTGACATCTTAATGCATCTGCTTATTTAATGAGCTTGCTTAAGGTTCATAGGTATTCATTTACGTTATTTCTCATAATGTAATGCGAGAGGCAGATTATATATTTCGTGAAAAATTAAATATTCCTCTTGCATCAAGGCACTTTTGTAACTGAAGTTTTCACAATGTAATAAATGAATTGCTTCCTCATCCTACATTTTGAAAGGTCGACCACTTCTCTATACCTGGTGGTCCATTTATTGTGGCCCCCTAAAACGTTGTAAGCAGTCACTTTTATGAAAAAAAGTTTCAAGTAAAAGTTTTCCTACAAGAAATTCTATCTGATGGTTACGCAGTCGTACACCAAGGAGAACGTTTGAAGGTCATACGACGGTCAATTTTTTTTTAATAAAACATGGCATTTTTTTACAAATTCTTGAGAAAGGATATAATTGTGAGTAGCAAAGTACTAAAACTCATGTGGCCTAAAATTAAGATTCAGCGAAATATTCAAGAAAAACAATGATAAAAATTTATTAAAAGGATAAAGTACCTAAATAGACACAAAGTATGCGATCACTCCTGGGCTACACTAATTTCATTTAATCGGGAGAATTGTTTCGGAAACTTCAGACTTAGTATAGTAACTGTTCAAAGTGGTGACGTTCAACCTCGATACACTTTAGAATTCTCCTACTAAATGAATCATGGACGTTTATTACCACGTCTGCCGTATTTTCTGAGCATGCATTTATTATCCTTTGCTGCATATCTTCTGGTGTTGTTGGGGCAGTACGTATATTAAAGAACAACCAGAAATCGCACATGGCCAAATCAGGCGGATAGGGTGGACGTTTCATGACTTTTGCCTTATATTCCTCTTTTAAATTCACCTATGCAAAATACACTTGCACATGAAGGACTTTTAGCGCCAAATACAAGCTGCAATCGTGCAAGATTTTGTCGTTCACTTAAATCTTCTTAAAATCGTAGTACCATAGATCATTGCCCGTACATGTTCTCTTGACACGTCCATGTTTCCATGACAAATCGTATCTACCACGTTTGCTCTGTGGCAGGAGCGATACAACTGACAATCAAAAGTTTTTATTAAGTCTCAAAAACGAATCCGAGACCCGCCACTGCCTTTTCTGAGCAATTCACAACCACAACAGCTGGTAATGACCAGATAGTAAACCAGGCTTCCAGCAAGACGAGGGTCACGATATGTATATACTTAAATAAAAACCTTTGTGATGAAGGCTATCAATTGATCTGGTTTTGGACAACTGCTTCTAATAATTTTAATTTTAATGAATTGCACGGAGTTAACAGGTACGAGTCCTGATCTCATTTTTCGCATTTGTATTGGAAACGCTAAAAGGACTTCATTGCTCCATATCAAGTAATCAAAAACTGATAATGTAACCTGGGGCAGAAAACATGCACCACATACTTGTCCTTCCAGAGATATTGGTGTTGGAGACCTAGATGATTTTTTGCAAAAGTATGATGCAGCAGATAAAACTTTAATTCATAAGATGGCAAAAGACCCCACTCCTCCGATTTCTGAGACTAATAGTGTTGACAATGCTACAGAGTCACTAAACTACAGCCAAGTTGTCAAGAGCTTATTGTATCAATATTACTTTCACTCATTTGTTTAGCTAATCTACCAGTAATACTGAAATATATACAAATGTTACCAGCATCTGCAGATATTAATTTATTCTATAACCTTATGTACTTATCCTTTTCCTTTCCTTGAAATTCTACTTATAAGTCGAAAAAAGGATGATTAAAACAGAATAATTACATGAAAAACACATAATTATATTATATTAAATTTGAAGTAATTACCTACTTCAATTTCCTTGATAATTTAATCCCACTTCGGGTTTTCGCAAATCATTCCATTCACGACCTGCATTTTACTTGTATGTATGTACAACAGGCTTTATGTTGAAACCTAAAGCTTGTTGCGAGCTGAAAGGTATTTTGCTTAACAAATATGTAAATGTTATAATTTCTACACACAGATATCGTAATTCATCTCGCAATTACTTAGCTCTGATTTGAAGATAATTACGTATGACAGAACGACTTAATGCAAATGTCAACACAGAGCAATTAAGACCGACCGCTAAACGAATTGTTTAATTAGAAAGTCAAACTCGTAGTGAGTTTAAAAATAGACCTATCAGAGAAATTTATATGCACTACAATCTGGACGTATTTGCAAAACATGATTGAATAAACTGTTTCATGTTATGCAGCTTCGATACACGCGTTTACAACCATACTTGGAGCTTTCAATCTTGTACCGAACGCGGTTCTTTTTAATTTTTCAGCAATTAATAGGAATGTATATACACAGCGTGATTAATATTTATAACATTATAATCTATGTATGAAAATTGCGAAATTATTAGTTATCTCAAAGAAACTTGCGTATGTTAGTCAACCTCACATAGCAGCCACATAATTCTTTTAAAAACTCCAGTGGATACAAGGTTTCTGCATTAACATCTAGTCATAAGGTGGGATGTGAATGCATGTATTTCCAAGTTAAAGAATATCATGCCGTACGCACAATTTTAATTACATTTACTTACATATTTTAATGTCCGTAAATGATTCTCAGAAAGCTTTCATGTATGCCTATTTCCTAGAATTCAGTTTCTATCAAGGAGTTACGAGGCTTAGTTTGACGCAATATATATAAATTCAAAATAACATAAAATTGATATATATCTGTTTTAAAACGAATTGCATTTTGTACTTGTCTAGATTTTCTGTCATAAATATTTTCTGTGCCTACCAGCTCTAATATACGAATTTTACGCATAAAAATGGCATAAATTACTTTCAATATTATCAATTCTAACTGATTTTACATGCACGTTAAAGTCACTAACAAACCAGAAGTTAATTATTTTATCAAGAAAAGATTATCAATGCTTTTAATTTTATAACAATAATAATAATTCATGCCTTAACATCCCTCAACAGCTTGCGCCAATTACAGGGAGCATCGGCTGGCCATGAGTTATTATTACGCCTGCGGCTGTAGACCGACTTAAGATGTTATCTTTCTGCATTTGCCGTGGAATTTGGGAAACTACAGAAAACCAAATTTAGAAAGAACATACTGGGGTTCGAACCCGGTATGTTCTGTAATGTATCTCACATTAGCTAACATCTTCATCAACTTATTATTATTATAAGTAAAGACAAGGAATACCTGACAGAAACAATATAAATAGCGGGTTACTTCAAATATCTATGCTATTCCCCTACTCTTTAATCTGTACCTTGCCGACTTGCCTCAAACTACTTCCAGATATGCAGACGCCCTTCTAATAGAAGAATCTCACCACAGCAAAAGACATCTTAACAACAGATTTAACGACATTTGGGGATTATTTTCGAAATTGGAGCCTGAAACCAAGTATAAGCAAGATCGAATCTTGCTGTTTTTATCTTAATAACGAAATGGCGAAGACAAAGTTTACGGAGTATTTTAATGGAATCCTCTTTAATTATAATCCAATACCAAAATACCTTGGTGTTATGTCGGACAGTACCCTAATTTATTGACGGCAGCTAACCAATATAGCGGCTAAACTAAGAACTAAAAATAATATCTTGCATAGTCCAGCAAGATCAACATAGGGCGCAACTGCGGCCACTTTGAGGACTACTGTCCTTAGCCTTGTCTACTCAATGGCAGAATACTGCGCATCTGTGTGGATCAACAGCAACCACACAAAATTAGTAGACGTGCAAATCAACACCAGTCTACGGACTGTCTTGAGGCACATTGAACCCCCAAACATTTCAACTCCAACTTTAATGCCAAAGATACATGACTGCAGAGATGCCAACGAGAGGCGCTCCCTAAACAGCTTCAGGTCCTGGATGGACTCCTCAAGATTTTGAGCCTTACCATCATATCTCGACTAGGCTGAATAGAGTTCACACAGAGCATGTGAGCATGGAAGGTACATATGTACTCGCTCTTTTAAAAAGTTGATTTAAGAGTCTTAATATAATTCCATTCTTCTATTCTTTTGTGGTACTTGTTCTTAAGTGAAATAGGGAGATTGCCATATGCTAAATGAATAATTTCATCAAATCACAGGTTTTGTAAAGCACAGCTTTCTTTTCGAAACAGTATATATTTGATTGAAAACAATATCTTTCAGAAGAGCAGGTCCTAAATCCACCAAACCAATTATAGCCGGCCTCTTCCATTGAATTTTTGTTGAGACAGTAACTTGGCAATGAAGTATGTATTGTCACTTTTTCTATACCAATTTGTGCTTCTCTTTACTGATTTCTGTTTTCCTTTGCTCTCTTTGTATGAGATTTAGTCTTTCAATCTATTTCTTTCTTCCTTCTATCTATTTTACCAAATGAATTCCACTTACATGTACCACAATTCCAGTCTACAGCAAAGTCACAAAATTATTCAAGTGATCCACTTTATTAGGCCCAGAGTCGGTAATTACAGAATTATTTAACCGTAAGTGTGTAAGTTGAATTTGCGCTTGGTGTGTTACATCTAATAATCGTACTCGCTCAAGAATTCTATTTTTAGCCGCATAAAAATAAATATTTTGCTAACATAATGTAAAATATTTTTTTTTGTCACTAGTAGAGCAGTAAATTGTAATAAAATTATAATGTGTGAAAGTAACTAGATTAAGAGGCTTATGTGTATAGATATTTGTCTAGCCAAAATTCTGTGCTATATGAGACTTGTCAACTCATAAACGCATGTTTTAAATAAAGTTTATTATCTTTTAGCAGCTACCACAGTATATATTTATTGTCATTACAATTTCTCATAGAAAATAATTGCAATAATTAATATTCCACTTCGTTCAATTCACAATGGCTTCCTTTGCCCTGCAGTGATCTCTATTGTTTGTTTAATACTTACCTCTATTGAATTTAAGTTAAAATTTCCCTTATTTTCTGCTAAATAAACAGCAAAAATATATGAGAAAAATAGGTATGCGGTGTAAAAAGAATTCGGTTATATAAAGAAAGGTGAAATATGGCTGAACAGAAATAATTGTCGGCCGCATGCTCGTCTACGGACGGAGATAATTTTGAAAGAAGAGCACGCGGAGTGAAAATATAAAATGATGAAAGAAGAAAAAGAAGCAAGTGGAAGACTGCTGAACTGAACAAAAGGATTGTGCAAACAAGGAGTCTAATTTGAACATGGGGCGAGTAAACATTTCAAAGTGCAAATTCAGCTCTTTTTCATTGATAAACAATCGCTCCATCCGACCGGGAGTGGAGCCTCTAGCGTTAAAAACTGGGCCTATTAAAATCTTTCAGTCGAGTGAGGTTGTTTGTCTTGGGTCTCGTTAAAGCCTCGGGTCTTATGAACGATCTTACGACTTCAATAATTCAGCGGACCGAGCCGTTTGTGTGATTTGTTGCTGTATGCCGATGTATCCATGTCGAATCCGTATTTCATATTCGTGCATGTGGATACATGTAATTGATTCCTAATACCGTAAACTGACTCAGGTAGATTACCTTAGTTACCGGTTAACGTAACACGTTGAACTTGATTTAGCATATAATACGTACCATAATGTACAAAATATTCCATCTACCTATTAAAACAATTGCTACTTGTAACAATCTACAGGTAGATGCATACTACAAAATATTCTAAAATATGTAGCGGACAGTTTAGTCTTAGTATTTACTATCCCAAGCAATTAATGTTTAAATATTTGTTGAAGAACTTATTGTTGCTGTTCTATTCTTTGCGTAATACATATATATTTTTTTATATCCGTCCACCGATACATACTTAATACTACTTCGTAATTGGAAATAGAACGTACATAGATACAAAACACTAAAGATATTGATAGTACATAGAAGTAAAGAACATACAAAAAATGGGTTTCTTTTATTGTTCTGAAAGACTACATCTACGAAGATGGATGAGTATTTTTAGTGATTGAGTGAAATGAGTATACTGGAATAATTAGAAAAAGAAATATAGATGGGCCGTGTTCACATAGTTCCAGCCTTAATAAGTAGCAATGTAATAATAAATTATAATAATTGTAATTATAATAGTAAACAAATTTCGCTTATGCACAACAGCATTTCTTGCGTAGTCTGGTGATCTCATTTTAAAAACAAGAGAGTATTTCTAAAGCCATGGTATCTGCTGTTTTGTGTAAATAAAAATTTGCAATCGGCTGATCGATTGTGGCTTAAGAGAACGTAAAGTGGTAAAAATGTGCTTCATACTTTAGAGAGATTCCAACTTCATACATCCTTTTAATCTCACTTTCTTTTGAAGCCTTGCTCTATAAAAAAGGCGTATTATGGTTTTATAACAATAATGTGGTATGGTACTTTGTACCGAGTGGTAGAGGTGACAACTTGCAAGATCAGATAATTTTTTCCCCTTGTAGGTCAATTAAAACACTATGGATTAACGATCAAATTTATTCATTCATTGTAGATAATTTTGTTGATAGGCATGGCTAGATGTTATTAATTTACACAGATTATATGTCAATTCTGACCTCCTTGCGAAAGGAGAATTCTTTGAAGAAGAGGAGCGTTCGTTATTAATACTCTATATTTTACGATAATGTTATATAAATATCTTTTTCTTCTGATAACTGCAAAACAATTTATCGAAGAAGAAGCTGATTTTACAACTAATGGCTCACAATTTCTTAGTGTTATTTTTTCTATTCACTATTATGTGTAATGGTTTTATGATTCCAACTTGTTTCCAATTGTCTCAACGTTGGTAGCGTAAAATGTATAGGAACAGTGAGTAGTTAAACTGCTCAGAACCAAAACAGTTTAAAGAACAGTTTATTATTTATTTATGGTGTTATATGAAGTACATAATTAATTATAATTATGGTTTTGATTAAATTAAAGCCGAGATTATTCTACTATAATAAATTGTATTTTCTGAGAACAGCACTTTTATCTTCTAGCAAAATTAAAAAGTAAATAATTAAAAACAATCAATATCTGGTTTCAACTACATACATATGTACATATACATACATACCTATATTATTTGCTAGATGTGAAATCATATTGTAGTACTGATTGATGGTGTATGTAGTAGTTTCATAATCGATTGTTAATGAAAGTATTTGCAACAACTATAATTGTTTAATAATCAATCATTAATACATAACAAAAATATTTTTTCTTACTTGTAAAACTCTTTTCGGCAGTCCAGTCTTTTGTGAGAGTTGTTTTAAATCCTTCGCGTCAGGATTGTGATTTATGGCAAAGTACGATTTCATCGTCCTTAGCTGGTGATGTTTAAACGATGTTCTCATCCTTTTCGTTCTTTGGTTCGATCCCATACCGGGCGTCCCTGGCGATCTACCGAAAGACATGTCTAAATAATCGGAATTAATATCTGTAACAAAATAATGACTATAACTATATAATTGGCGCTAATTCCTGTAATTTATTAAAATATAATTATAATTTATTTACAAATACGATAGACAAATAGTTCCCAGCATGGTCTATATATTAGTTCCACGAATAAATATATTGTGCTCTAATGAATAAACAGTATATTTCATCTATTATATGTATGTGGAATACAACTTCGTTGACAATTTAACAAAGTATGATGTTATATCAGAAATGAAACTCCCAAATAATATGCTGGATGCAATTGGAAAATAATGTGTAATTTATGGATCATAATTTTAATTCAAAATGAAAATTATGTATGTACATATATTTCTAATTTATTACCAGAATATATTTAATGTTCCGCACATTTGCATTTAATTTGCAAATTTTGTCATAATTATCATCAAACAAATTAATTATCAAATAGCAAAATAAAATCAAAGTTTATAAATATAGACTTCGCAATCGTAAATAGTTCAGAAACGAGTGTAAATCTCTTGTCAAATTCGGTGTTGACTTCTTTCAATACAGCTAAAATATTTCACATTTAACTTTATTCTATTTCACAATCAAGTAATTCGATTATGGATAATTACTTGTCAATTATATGACATCTTCTATCATACTGGTTTTCAAATGTGCACATATCAATGGCTATCGCCATCATAGCTGAGTAAAAAATCCAAAAATAAACTGGGCTTTCATGTAAACAAAAGCTCTTAGGCTTGACCTTGAAAAGTTGTACGTTTCTAAAAATGAGTAAAAAATCTTTTTGTTTTTTTCTTAAAATTACTGCAGAATTAAAGAAATGGGTTTTTGTGGAAGTATTCTACCTATGCATATTACGATTTTTCAGCCACGTACTAGATTCTTTCGATTTAATCATAAAAGATCACTTGACACGAATACAATATTCATCAATTCTAATTTGTAAGTTATGCAGCAAAGATTAGAGAAAAATATCTCATAAATCATAATTTTCTAGACGTTTCCGATGTAGATTTCCGTGAATTTAGTCGAGATTATATAGTGCTTGTGAATCCTTGTCAACCGCCGAAAATATGTTAGATTTTGTAACACTCTATTGTAGCAAGAGATTCAGCATCCTTTATATTTAGCAACAGCCCACTTAGAACCAATAAAAGAATCAGATAACACCCTTTTAACACACCACTTTTATTTTCATTTATTGCGGCGCTATTTCTTGTACTCTTTTCCTAATATATTAAACATAGAGCGAAACGACAAACCATTCCAATAAAAGGAGGTTAACATGTTGCGGCGTTTTCTTTGTTTTTACGTGAATCGGAAATTACGAACGTCCATTAAGACATTAAACGTATTAAGTCCGCCCGAGGCAGAAACTCGACTATAGCAATAAAAGAACAAGAGAAGTGGAAGGCCACAAAGGAATACGATGCGAGAGAACATTTCCGAAAAGGTGTTACTTTACCCAGATTGGATGAGTATAGTCTCCGTTCTTTTTCTCCAGCAGTCCGCAGGTTTATGGATGTCCGCTCTCTAATTTACGATTATAGCGATGCTGTCATCGGTTGTCGATATAAAGGGCAATATATGGATCGGGTTTAACTGAATCGCAGAGCGGACTTGTATTTTGTAAAAGTCAGAACACGTTCGCGGACGGGACTACAACTATGCAACTGGACTACTTCGGCGAAAGATGAAACTACAACTAAAGGAAAAAACGAATGCGAAAAAATGCCGAGTATAATTTGTACAATCAAGAGACGTAAATAAAATTGGACAATATTGAAAGAATTAATACATATTTTCTTCACTTATTCTTACCAAGTTTACAAATATTCAACGCCATGTATTAGGTGAGGATATACCGTGCGAACGCCTGCGAGCGGTCGATACCTAACCTGTGTACGCTATGTTTTACTGTACAATTGTATTGGAAAAAATATCTTGCTGCATCTTGTTTCAGCGATACATTAGATTGCCTATAGAGTAGACGATCGCGGGTAAGATATTCAAGTCTATGTATCTATAGAGACTGCGAGTGAGGCGCACAATTGTTGTCGCATACTAGCATGGGTATTTCAGTTGAATTCATACGTCCTAGGTAGTTATTAGATAGATAAATCGCCCGCTTAATCGGAAATCTAATGTACCGCTGAACTATGGCGAGGCAAGCTATTTTGGCCAATACAATCGTGCAGTAGAATATACCGTACATAGGTTAGGTATCGAGCGCTTGCAGGCGTTCACACGGTATGTATACGTACAGACGTCGCATGATAAAGGTTTCCAACCTAAAGGCGAAAGTCTACCCAATATTTTTATATCAAGTAGTAGGTATACTAATGTTTACTATAATAGACATTTGTGTAAATGTCAGAATGTGACATTCTGTTGCTTTTCCTATAGATAAGCCCTACACGTGCTAGAAACGTATTGTCCGACGTAAAAGTATCATCTGGCTTTCCGTTCTAGGTTGGAACCCTTTATGATGCAACGTCTGTACAATGATACCAGACAGCAAGTACTGCATAGATCGTTACTACTTTTAACTCACAGCAAACGTTTAATAGCGGCCGCCAAGATTAAGTGATACTTAATAAATTAAACATAAATCAGTATTCTAGTGGCGGTAACATAAGAGCATATACGTAACAGGCAATAAGAAACCGAAACCAATGAAGCCATTACAAGTGTTAATTGACAATAATTCATTTAACTTAAGTCACATTAGCCAAGGTAATAAGATTCAAATTGTTAGTTTGCGGTGCAAATTCATTATGTTCTAAGAAACCAACTTCAGGAACAATTATATGGTAGAATTAAGCGTAACGTGTACGAATTATACAATTTTCAAAACCACGGTATACATATAGGGACTTCTACCTATTCTGCTGTCGTAAGTAAAAAAAATGTCGGGCTTCCGCAATTGTCACTGTTACTGTGATAAGTGATTCGATTCGGTATAAGAAAGATCCTAGTGGTTCTTATGCTGCATACGTATGTTACGTTTTGTTCCCTTTTATCTTCGTTTTTTTTTTCTCCTTCCTAGAAATAAATTCAAAAGCAATCCCGTGAATAGTGGGCTTATACCATTGTCAGCGCTGAATTTATTGTATCTAGTGCTATCTCGCGGTCGCATCGTCAAGTAGCTACATCGCCCACTCGGATTGTATTCTCCACTTTAGACCCGCCTTGTATTTGTTTTCTAAAATCATGGCCTTCTGTTTTATATAAGCTATTTTTCATTGTGTGTATCCAGTAACGGTGTAATAAATTACCACCGGTTCGATGTTGAATCGATCTGTACAAATAAAATGGCCGTTTTTCTTTCTGTTTATTGGAAACGAATCCACTTTTTTGTTCACTGTAGAGTTTTAAGATTTCGGTCAAAGATTGATGAAAAAATGTAGCTTAATTAAATACACATATATGGAACACCTTCAGGTTTACCCCAGGTAAAAACGACAGTGGGTTCTGTATCGTTTAATAAAAGAGTTAGAAAAGACGTTAACAAATTTGCACAGTAATAAATTACCAAACAATGTATATGTGTCTTCATTGTAGTAAAATTGTACCACAATTTAGGATCAAACTAAAACAGTAGATTTACTGGACCTGTTGTAACATATTTTTCAAAGTATTGTTTACATAGATAATAATGAATTTTTCTATTCGTTCCCAGCAACCTTAAACGCATTTATTCAAGACCACAAAAACTGTTATTTTGAAGAGTACGAGTAATACTCCCATACCAGCATTACTATTTATGTAGGACCCGCTTGCATGCTATATCAACATTCTGCTCCTCTGAAAACCTAATTGGAATGAGATTGCGACGCTTCATTATCAGTCGAGAATAATTGTCATTTGATTTACTTCTTCTGGTAGAAAGGCAAATAAACTGCTGCATACCAATGGGCATGAAGCGCTTCTTAATTTGTAAAAGATTTGTCTGCAAGTTCCATCAAGTAACTCCATTTTCAGTAATGCTCGTGGTGAGTCTTACCTTATTTCTTGACTAGAGAGCCAAACTGAACTCCAATTCCTCAAACCAAATTTTCGATGACAAATTAGTTCTTAATCGAAAGATATTATATGTCGTCTTCTCTCATCATTAACTAAGGCAAAACATGATGTTTTTTAGGTTAGAATAGGTTTCAATGAACTCTTCATTGAGGTTGGTGTTTTGCATTGCAATTTGCCACTCGAAATTTGTGAACTGATGTTGTGCCTTAGGATGGTCATGTCTAATTTGTACTGCGACTAAACCATTTTTCATATGTTGGTGATGTTTCAAAAATTAATTATAAAGAAGATTATAACAATACTGAAGGACGGTTTGCTCTATCTCCTTACGCGTTATGTCTTTCACGTGTGTATATGCAACAGCAGAGAGACGCTCATCAATACAATAAATGTAGGAAGCCATAGTTTCCACCCCATTCGATAGAGGCTCAAAAAGATAAGATTCTACTCTTGAGTAGAACATATCTCTTGCAGCATAATCTTTTCTTTTTATGATCCATCTTTCAGTCTTAGATTTTTGAATCCAGTTCAGTGCTCACCATTCACAGTAACAGGTGATACATGGCGTTGTGTTTGTGTAGTGACTAGTACCCTTGCTTCGTAGTCAGGGGATATAGTGTTTGAACTTGTATCGTCGACAGTTATTAGTCTTGATTTGATTGATTTAATTTGGTTTGTGCACTGGGTACTTTTTACTCTTGTTGTCTTAGTTGTTGATTTATTCACAATAGTGTGTGTTGCTGTAGAAAAAAGCATTGATAATAGCGGATAAACTTGACTATCAACCTGAAGTAGTAACATTGGTTATTGTTAGCGCATACTCGTGTTTTTTTGGGTATTTTGGGTTAAAGATCAAATCTAGTACCTGGTACTTTAGCATTGAATTTGGAACAATTTGAGGATTCCTAGTAGTAAGTAGCGGCATGTGTAATAGTTTCATTCGCACTTTCCATTTATTTCTATATTCAATCTTACAATCGTAGAAGTGGTACTAGAAAGCTGCGAGATACTCAAAAAATGATTCTCCACAGCAATCACTTGCAAAAACGCATATACAGTGTGTCTCACTCTAGACGACACCACTTCAGTACACTCCATTACAGTAAAACGCTAGCTTACTGCGATTTAAAATAAACAGTAAACCTGAAGAAGTCATATTAGGGATTATTTTATAAAATAGTTCTGTTAATAAAAGTTGGTCAGAATGGTTTAAACAAGCTAACCAAGCTTTATTAAAATCAAAAAATTTTGAAAATTTTTCCCCAAGTAGGTACAGATAATAGAAGACGAATAGAAAAATATATCAGTGATAATGATGATTTAGTTGAAAATACTGTTATTTAAGCAAATAAGCATAGTTTTTATTATTCTATCGAACTCAATTAATAAAATTAAAATCGTGGAAAAATTTGTAAAATTATTTTTTCAATTTTCAAGATTTTTTGTTTTTAATCAAATTTTTAGCTTATTTAAATAATTCTGAACAATCTTTATTAACAGAATTTATTTCTAAAAAAATTTCTAATATAACTTCTTCAATGTTGCTGTTTATTGTAGTCGCAGTAAGCTAGCATTTTACTGTGATCGGGAAGGTAACATGTCCTAAAATTGGAGATTAGTAAGAGGTATGATCAGAAACAAGAAATTTTTTAAATGGATAATATATTAACAAAATACTGAGGTGGTGCCGTCTAGAGTGCCACACACTGTATATAGATTCATATAAGCAGAATGTTTTCTAGTTTGTGACACCTCTTGGTTCTTAAATGTATCACATAATGTTTCCGGTTAATCTTACATTTGATTAAAAGTACTACTGAACATAGAATGAGCGGGTACACATTACAGCATCTTACGAACAATTTACTTAAAAATGATGAAACAAGCAAGAGTCGCAATAAAAATTACAGTAATCTTTGAGGGTCGAGGAGTGGACAGATTTGATTTGATTTTGAAAGCAACTCAGATCCATCCTGCAATCAGAAAGGCTGCTTGCGAAACTACATTGTTTACCTAGGCTGCCAAGCTATTTCCTACACCAGCTAAACTGGTTTTAAATCCAGCCTACCACTAGGTCACCTACTTTCAAAAGAAACTGTACGTAGAACTGTAAGAGCTCTGATGATTTTATAAGTGTGTGGTGGTACAATTAATTGCGGTTGGTGAACGAGGTCTAAGTCCTTGTTTGGCCATCGCCATGCTTAAAATCGGTTTGTCATTGTCGTTGTTTCTTGTGCACATATGCCTTAGGTGCCATGTTACCTATGTATCTACCATCATGTCTTAAAATGTACACTTGCATGCGCAGTAGTTACATAGACATGAGCGGGATAATCAGACCATCAATTCTATTGAACAGAAAAGCGGTACTACTGAATTCAAAAGTAGCTGAGGGAAAGTAAATGCTATTGAAAATTTTTTTGTACTTATGATTTTTGACATAAATGAGAATTCGTATTTTTGGTGTAAAAACTTATAAACAAAAACGTATGAGCTACTGGAAAGAAGACTACCATAAACACATAATGTAAACTAGGTGGATGGGAGCGTTAAAACTAGGTTTTTGTTAAATATACCAAATAGAAGTAATCATATTAAGGTAAGTACAAGTACGTTAGTAGCAAGCAACAAGAAATACCGGAATATATAACAAAATTATAAAGTAGAACAACTGGGAAGATTAAAATGGGTTATTTCTAAATTCAAGTCTAGATATCTGTGTACCAAAAAGTAAATTTATTATTCATAAGCAACGAGTAATAACAGAGTTTATCGGTAAAGGCATTATGAGCAATTACGGATGTAACTTTAATATTCATCATCTTCTTGCTAGATGAAAGCTTCTACACAAGTATAATATTAAAGTATTCAAACGAATGGCAGCGCTATTTCCTTGAACATCTACTACACCTACTAATATTGCATAATTTTAAATTAATTGGAATTTAATAAGAGAACAATCCATAAACATCGAAAACAGTAATGACTACAAGTTGTCGGATTATATTTTTCACAATTTACCAGATGATAAATGTTAATGTGATATTTATTAATTTATCTAAACGACTAATCGATGAATATTAAATTTTGTATTATATATCTTCAGATTATTTCATCGCATATAAAGAAGAATCTTACACGGTTTGTTAACGTTAATTAATGTCATCAAATGAAATTGATTTACCTCTATGTTAATTAACTTTCTCGTCCGAGTTGGCGAATAAAATTGGATAATATATTATATTAACTGGCTAACAGTTTATTTGACAAGTAACGATATCTGAGACACCCGTTTAAGTGAAAATAACTGATATTCAGAAAAATTTTCGAACTACGAAAATGGATGGTTAAGCTGAATTTTGTAATATGTATTTCAAGTATTTGGAACTGCGAGGTTTAAAACTCGTTAATAAATCTTGCTCGTCAGTGTCAACACATAAGGACAGCTGAAATACTGCGTAATTGTATTACTCACACTTGAAACCTTACATATATCTAAACATGCAGTTATCTTCTTATAAAGTCCATTTATAGCAATACGTAATTCAGCTAGTCTTTTAATTCAAAATACACAAACTACCCCTATTTATTTTAAGGCTATTTGACAGTAATAACAATAAATAGGCAAACAGATATTTACTTGAACCAACAACGTGTTTTAGGGGTACATAAGTCTTCCAGCAAACGCGATGATTTTCAAACGCATTCACTCTCTCGATGTCTAAATGCGGCACAACGAAAACAGTAATGCGACGATGAAAAAACCTACCGGGAGGAAGGTTTTCAATTGTTAAAGTGACCCTTCCGGATTCGCGCAATATGGTGCGCTATAATCCAACAGCGGTACGGGCTTAACGAAAGCGGATTGCAGTTGGCTTTGGCAGACACAAGCCACTTGGATTCACTGTCATGTGGCACAATTAATTTGCCGTCAATCCGATCGCTGTTTGTTCAAACGGCTAATCCATGTTTATGTCACTATGGTGGAGTTCTACATGCTCAACGTTAGATCTTTAATTAGCGTTGGTAAGCTATGTCCTCTCTGTATTTTGCCTTGCTTTTAATGAAGCGAGATTATAGACTGGTACGTTTCGTTTTGTATTCCTGTTTGTGAATCGAGACTTGAAGATCTAATACTTTGTTTGATAATTGAAGTGTTTAATGTGCCTCTTTATACAAATTTTTACTACTCATTTTATCGATGTGATGCTATATTTATTACTAAACCTAGTTTAGTAATACTTGTGCTTCAGTTGAATCAGTATTTCCGCTGAACTACCGTTTGCTATCAGAATCAGAAGATTATTTGCAGTGATACGCTATAGTAACAAAGCTATAGAAATACTTGCTGACTAAGGGCATTCGCGGGTAGTCTCAGCAAGAAATTTATCTTTGGGAGCTGCTTTAATTGCAGTAACTGTAAAAAAAAAGAATAACGTATTATACATAACGGTCACAATGATTTAAAACTGGTAATTGTGCTGACCATTCTAATAACTTCCGTGATCCAAAGTAACTTTTCAAATATGACAAGTTCTTAAGTCAAAGTAGATGTTCACCATCCTGCTGTAACTAACTCAGTAGGGTCTGATGATATTTGTTGAGAAAAAGAGTAAGAATGTATCACCCGAAAGTAAATCCAAGGATATCTATGTAAATCACGAAAATTACCAAACTTTGCAGTGTTGGTGATATAATTTAAGAAAGTTTACTAAAGAACACAGCTATCTACCATGAGAAGTCAATTATTTCCAGACATGTTTTAAACATATATGAGAACAAGTTAGCACTTACAGAAATACGGATGTGGTTAGTATGAATATTCTATCTATCTCTTCATCTAATACAATTTAGAATTTTGAATTATTCTCGCAAATATGGTAATCTAATCTATTATTCAAGCTGCTATACTATTACTCGTGCAGGACTATGTGCACACGTGTTTCGCTAGATATTAAACACATATAAATGCACATCAATTACAATTTCATATGCCTACTTAAACAAGAGCATCGTCAGACAGCGGTACGGACGTCAAACGGGTTAAGCGCATGTACGGGCACACATAAAACGAAGAATCGGATTTAAACGAGAGCATATCTATGGGGTTCGTCCGGTATCTCGTGAGAATATCTCCCGACATAAATTCAATAAATAATACGAAACATCTTTGAGTAACATTTATGATATTAAGCGTTAATAAATCTCTGTTATGCACGGCGTGCATTACAATCTGCAAAATATCCTGGGGTTATATGAAAATCATGCGAAGATTAATAAACTGCGACGTGAAGACAATGTTGTGTTGTAATGTAAGTAAAACAGTGGCGTGGGTGGTAAGGACCGTAAATTGTACAGAAAGATGGACACCATTTAAAAATTGTAGTAAAGAATTTCAAAAAATGTGGAATGAGCTGAAAATATTGCTGGATTAATACACCAATAAAAGCATATTCATTTAATCCTGATGTGGGTGCAGCAGTTTATTAATATCTTCAAGTGATATCAAACAGACATTGTGTTTACACACTGGTTTTGAATATCGCCGTTTATTACTGTATTTGTTTATTTTATTTTTTTTTACTTTATTGCTTCTGTACGTTTAGCTTTATGGTAATAATAAAGATATATTATTATTATTATTATACAGGGTGTCTATAAATTGGCGCAAGAACTACACGTAACGATATTCTTCATTCAATTCTGAATTGAAAATATTACTTCGTAAAATGTGTATCATGGTTCGTATCTCTTCAGCAACCACTTGAAGAAAACATATATTTGGCAACAATGTTGTATGTATGTACAATATACGTTTGTATTGATTTGCGCTGTAATTGACGCAACACACAGAACCATTATTTGAAGATTTGAACTATAAGAAATGATAAAATAACGCTTTTCAATTCAATATTTATTTATCGAAACAAAATTTACTTCGACAGTATTTTATATTAAACAATTATATGTAATAATACCTAATTATTAACAAATGCCTTGATGTACGGTTTTTGTCTTATGAGCTGGAGCGGAACCTTTTTGAAATGTCCGCACTTTATTATGATGTCCCTCGAATGTTGGAACCTGTGTAAATTTTACTCACCAGTCAATTTTTGTGATGGGCCTGTAAAATTGGAATGTATTTTATTGCCTTAAATGTTGAAATTGAAAGCCGTTGGTTTCAATTGCAAACTTGCAGCCTTCGCGGTATACTTTCAATTACTTGCTTCAGTATTTTTGGCGTAATAAAATAACATATACTTTTTTTTCACAAAACCCCAAACAAACAAACCGAATGGATTAAGGTCAGGTGATCTAGACGGCCAAGATGTTGGTCCACCATGGCCAATCCATCTGTTTGGAAAATGTGCGTCTAACCACTCTCTAACAATAACAGCGTAGTGAGCAGGAGCTCCATCGTGCATGTAGAGCATATTGTGTCGCAAATTCAGTGGCATGCCATCTAAATCTTCTGCCAAAACATTGAGGTATCCAGCAGCATCTAGGCGGTTCGGAAGGTAAATTGGTCCAATCACTGTATGATCTATTATCCCTAACCAAACATTCATAGAAAACTTTCTTTGATATCCATACTCGCAAAATTGGTGCGGATTTTCCTCTGCCCAATAGTGAAAGTTGTGAGTGTTAAAGAGTCCATCTCTATTAAACACGCATTCATCGCTCCAAAGAATATGTTTCAGAAAGCCATCATCATCATGAATTCCATTTAAAACCATGTTGCAGAAATTCGATCAGTGAATATTATCATTTTCATAAAGAGGTTGAACTCTAACAACATGATAAGGATGTAGAAGGTTCTCTTTTAAAACTGCACGAACGGTTTCATGATTTGGCACATTCATTGTAGCAGCTAACTGTCTAGTGCTAATTGAGGGATCCACGTAAACTGAGTCTAAAATCTGCTCTTGAACTTGTACAGTGCGTCTCTGTTTTGGTCTGCCAGCCGATGGCTTGCTTTTACTGAACCCGTTTCGCGAAGACGTTGATCCAACCGTCGAAATACATTCGGTGTAGGATATCTCCTGTTTGGGTAAGGAACGCAATATTCTCGCGCAGCCTCATCTCCATTTCCATTACATGCACTATATACCATATGCATGTCAGCATACTCAATAAATGAAAAATCCATGATAAACCAACGAAATAAAAAGAATAAGGAACGCAAAAAGCAGAACAAGGAAGAGAATGAACACCAAAATTAATAATCATAAATAATTAATTACTACTTTGAATGACAGAAAAACAGGCAAGGATGACACTGGATGACACTAGATGACATAATTAAGTTTGACAGCTCGACTTATTTGATTATTAAAATGTGATTATGTCTGACAACATATGCTATCTTGCTTGAATACTGCATTCACAATACTCTGTTGCCATGTGTATTTATAATGAAAATATGGAAATAAAGAAATGTTAAAAACGATATTATAATGCGAAATGTTAGTATTTATGGAAAACTAATATTTAGAATATCACAATACTTAACCTTCCCTCCATTTAATAACAAAGAGATAGATGAAAATCAAAATTACCTAACTCACAAATTCAAACTTTCGAGACTTCGTCTAGACGCATGATGCAATATAGAAGATTTTTGAATTAAGATAAATGGCTAAGAATTTGACAATGAAGGTTGCCACGTGCAGGTCTTGCGCGAATTTGTAGCCACCCTATATATCTCGGAAATAAATTATTACTCAAACCAGTAATAAAATTCAAAACAGACACGTCATAGCTTCGATCATTTCTGACTCTTAGTAACAAGTTGTGAGCAAAAATTTACAGAATTTTAAAATTGAGCAGCCTCTACATATTTTATCGTTTGGTTTGCACAACCACTGGCTGTAGCTTTAGCTGCAGAATAAGTAGTTTTAAATTTTCGCTATAATCTGAAACATTTACATCCCGGTATTGCTCTATCATTGGTACTAGTTTTCCCAAACAGTGAACTTGGTTTCAAGTTTTCTATAAATAAATAGCTAGCATGAATGAGAAATTTACTACATTCTTACGTAAAGATATAGTCTCATGAATATCAACATTGTATGTTTGCTTATCACATGTTGATTCATAGCTCAATGGCTTTTCACTAAACATAATACGAAAGTAGTGCACGCAACTTTTGTTCTTGTGTATCTCTTGATAGTAGAGTTGTATGTAGTAGTTGCGACCTATCCAAGTTAGGTACGCAATGTGGTATGATGTATATATTATGCTTATTTTAATCTCAGCATTTGCAGCACAAATTGCTTTAGGTGACTATTTACATAATTCATTGGAGTTTATAGTGAATTGATGCATGGAGATAGCCTTCACACAAACTGTCAAAATTTAATGCTTGATAACTATAAGAGTTATTGATTTAGATGATCTTACACATCTGAATATGTTGCAGAGTGCGTATATAAACCAGTTCTATGTAGTTGTCCTTTTTAATTCTTATCAAGAACATAATCTCCAATAGAAAGTGTTTAGCTCAAAGTTACAATTTAGTTTGATGAAAATCTATGTTCTTGAAGTTTATAAGTTACTGATACCAATACAATATTTGCAGATTTGTTAGGATTATTCAAATTCTGTTGTAGTTTTTAAATAATTATTTCTAGGTCTCCCAAGCATCAGTTCACACAAATTTGGCTACCTTATATTCACAATTCTTGGCCCCAACTAATATTTAGTAAGTTTTCTTATAATTATGCGTAAGCTTGAGGATGCACTGGATGATGACTAACACACCAACCGAATATTGAGCTTGTGAAATTATACCGTTAAAAAATTTTCACACTATCAATCATCTTGTTCAATTAGTATATGTATTTTTATGACCTTTATGTACTTATCTAGAAGTGGATAGAAGTATCAGCAACATAAGATCTTGTTCAATGGCGTGTTGTCTTGTAAGCTTCATTCAAGCTGTGGAACGTATCCAGCGGAAGTTTTTGAAGTATCTCTCAGTTAGGATTGATGGAATATACCCTGCTCGCGGCCTTGACTATGAACTGCTGCTGCAACGACATAGTTACGACTCTTTAATGGCGAGATGGACTTCAATTAGTGCCGCATTCATGAGAAATATTGCGATGGGCGGGATTGACTCGCCAAACTTAATCTCCAGGGTCAGTTTCCGCGTGCCACGGTTGCCTTCATGTGAATCTGAAACCTTCGTTGTGCTTGTTGCTTAGGGCGCCTTTATTTTATTCAGCCAGAAATTGTGATGTTGTTTTTGCAGACTTGTTTTGTTAACTCTAGGGGGTGTTTAGTAACGGAATTTGCTTCTATTTTCCTTTTCTTATCTTGTTTTGATATATGTTGCACTAATTATGTACATATATTATATTAATTATAATTATGTATTATCCTTACTTTTCTTTTTTATTGCCTATTTTTGGTTTTTCTGTAGGGCAATTAATAAATATTATTATTATGACTAAAACTTGGTGCAGCAATATTATAACAGAGTTACAGCGATTTCAAACTCTAGCGTAAGTTTTTCCAGCCTTTTTGCGAGGTGATGTAGTATAAAGTACAAAACCATATTGCTGTGCTACTTCTGATATAAACACTAGCACTATTTTTCAGAAGAATAAAATGTCTTTTACAATTTATCGAACGTATGAACGACAATATATAACTATACACACAAAACTGTCAATAATCCATCAACTTCAGTATGCAAACCTTAACACTTTTTGGAAGTTTTGCTCTCCTTTTAAAACACTTAGGTTGATACATGTGGAAGGCTCGGAAAAATGGAACAAACGATAGTTTTTATCACAAATACTTACACAAATACTTACACAAATACTCACGTTAAGATCATAATCTGTTTAGAGCATATTGGACAACAATCGTCAGAATTAGTGAATACTTAAATAAAATGAATCTTTTTATGTTTTTGATAGGACCTTCGCAAGCAGTGAAACAATTGTATTGTTGTGTAAAGCTGTTTCAAATGCCAAGTCCATTAGTATCCTTTTAGTCGAATATTCTTTGGATATCCCACGAATATATTACGTTCCCTAGCGTTAACCTCAACTGACATTACTGTCATCTCTTGCATACTGAAGCCTAGCCTGTCATGGCCGTGTTTAGGCTTTCTCTGATGCAGATATGTATGTGGCGTATGTTTTTTCCTGACAAATCATTGGATAACTGTAAAGCTGTCAAAAGATAGATATTCGAGCAGTGGAGTCCAATTTCCGTGCGAATTTTATTATGTTTAGGCTTGTGGACTTAACTTTTACCGGTGCAGTAGGAAGTCAAGTCAGTAAATAAACTGCTCTGTGTCCTTTAAATGCACACAAATTACTACAATACAACTAACATAATTAAATAAGTAACTCACATAACAATTTTGCACTTTTCTAGCAATTAATAATCATTCTACAATAGTTTACGGCGTGTCACTTATTAATAGCTACCATTGACGGTAGCATTCTATTACTCTACTACTACTTACCCATAGTATTATGGCAAGAAATGTCCACAATAAAGCTAATGATAAATATGCTACTAAGAAATATATTACCGGTGGGTTGGGATTCTTGTTAATGTTCTCACCATTACATGATCGCTATCCTTCAGACTTCGCGCCGGTCTGGTTTTTCAATAACTTTACCTCTTGCAAATAACTCTGTAATGACTTAATTTCCTAGATCGGAGCTAGAATAAGCCGATAAATATTATCTTAAACGGTTTTATATTACTCTGATATTAATCTCCCAGTGATGTTAATGGTTTCGTGAAAGATGTACAACCGCATTGCATAATTACAACTTAACAGGTAGTTGCGTCAATAGGTAACTTCAGTTGAAAATCAATCACACAAAATAATGAAAACATTAATACAGTAATAGTAATAAAACTTTAAATTTAGTACATTTGATTTTGGTTTACTTACTATAGACAGATATCGACACTGTTGTTATTCTGAGCGTTATTAATATGAGAGATATTCACCGTGGTATGCAGACAATAATCCCTGCAGACAAGTAGTTAATGATTACAGAGGAAGGCACTTAACGCTGATGAAGAGCCACGGTGAAACGAAGGACTCATTTCTGTGATTATGTGGTTAAGTAGCAAAAATAAGTGGATCGTATACTGGATATTTTAATTCCCTATAACAAATTTGAGATATTTACGGTAAATTTTACGATTCGAATGCAAAACTTATTATGCATGTTGTCACTGTTTGCCATTCTTTTTGTTTTAGATGTTGGTTGAGTAGTAATAGTTGTACGACATGTTGCAGAATGTGAGGTTTTACGCTGTCGCATGACAAATAATATTCAGGGAAGTACAAAAGCAGGAATCAAGGAATATGTAAACAATAAACAAGCAGACATGCTTATACATATGGTCTATTTGACAACGAACTTAACAATTAATATGATAAAACCTGTTTTATTGTAAAAGTTTATTCTTTTTCGATTATAATTCGCAAAGGCATAGATTTTGTGATCTACAATATCCACCCTGTACAGACTTAGTGAGCAATTTTTAATAGAGACTTAGCAAATGAAACGACTACACAGATGTTGGAATTGATTTTATTAATTACGTAATTACTAGATACATATTACATTGATTATGATGATGTTAAATTTGTAGGAAACGCTTTATTTCTTGAGAACAAAATCAGTAATTCATCTTTGTAAAATAATTATTGCGCAGAAACCAAAAACTACAAGTGCGTGCCCACTATCATTCAACTAATCCTTTGTACTAAGAGGAACATCTAGGTTACAAAGTCTGTGAACCACCATAACCATACCAACTCTTCTGGCTACACATAACGTCAACTTGGCAAGTAACGAAACTGCAGACCAGCTAGCGAAGGAAGACTTCCAAATGAAATTTACTGGATTAGGCATTACAACGACTGCAGTACGTGGTGCAATTAATTAGTGGACTATGAAACACCAATCAAATTGGAACCATATACCTGGATAAAGGCACCGCAAACGGACGATAGAACTATCGTCAAAACGATTAATTGCTAACCTACTTGCACTAAATAGGATTCAGCTGAGGGCAGTGGCGTGTCTATTAACAGACCCCGGTTGTCTAAGAGGTCGCCTGCACATGATGAGGATCGACAGAGATAAATCCTTATGTAAACTCTGTAATTGGAGGAAGAAACAGCATCTCACATTATCTTCGAATGCACAGTACTATGTAAGTCAACGAAAGTATGCTATGCACAACGCAGTAAAATCACTGTTAGGAGAAAGATTTACCAAATAGTCTCCTAAACCTGATCAAGGAAACTAACATGTTTGAAAAAAACGAAATCAAGACCGCAGTGTTAGGGATGTTAAAAGACCGTCCTACGTTGATGGAAATCAATCAATCAATCCTTTGTACACCAGGGAGACATGTTAAATGATAGCTACCTTGTTGCGTTGTTGTGTTGTTTATGAAACTGGTCTTACTAACATTAGTAATTTAGCCCCCTCAAGAATAGGTTTTCGTTTTTGGAGGGCATTTTTTTCTGGTCGCCAGCGAAACTATAAGATAAATAAAATTGTACGGATTGTAATTAACTCCAGAGATTTAAATATTCATGCAAAACGTAGATTCTGAATTTCAACATTCACAAACGCAACCCATCCGTAATATTTAACTGGAATTTGCTTACTTTTGGTTCGAATGGTATAGTAGTGGAATATTACTATCCATAATTTGTCTTCAGTTTATTTTCTTCATTTCACTTAATTCTAGATCTTACCGCTTTCATAAATTCTAGTACAAACGTAAACAGAACACATACAGTTCCATTTCTATTGTGAGAAAGTTTGTAGCCCATATTGCATCTGTAAACAGTTTTGGGAGCCCGTTGTGTTACGAGTCCGTCAAAATCGTAAGAAAATATATGCATACAAGATGTACTCTGATCATTTGCTTAAGGAGGTATTGAAGTGTCAAACGTAAGCTAAAATACAGAGTGGTGTTTTGCGAAAGAAGAACGGTAATATTCATGATAACAAAAACCTTCCAGAAACAGAGCAATAGGATATGTAATTAAATTTTACTCCTTCGATTAGCCTTAATCTCAAATGACCGACCAGCAAACAGAAGATGTTCAAGATAGTACGTCACCTATCTTGTTTCCATGGTGTAGCCTTCAAATGCAACCAACAAAAAGTAATAAATTATGTCTATTGTTTATTCGATTTTTGTTTCTTGTCACAGTTTTGTCGTAAAAAACGTAGTGTTAGGCACTGTCTACGAAACTGGGCTACCTTTTTCGTTCTTAAATAGCATAATAACAAAATGTTGTGTATATAATTATCGCATGTTAAAATCAGATTCGGTAACTTGGAGCAGTAACCAATACACTGTAAATATCTCCTTTTGCTAGAATATGTTGGTCCAAACATTCACGTTTCCTGCCATGTTAGTCAAACACCATTTCTTTAGAATGTAGCGGATCTGCAATAGGGAGGTAGGTGACCGTTTAAATATTATAATATTGTTTAAATTTTGGTATTTTGGAAAGATTGCCAGGTCAATTATTAAAACTATATTTCGGGAAAGTTTGCCTTTATTGTTGTTAGTGTTGGCTGATCAGTTGTACTCCTTCTGTGTCAACATGCTGGAAAAACTCTTCTTTCTTGGCATGAAGATTTTTCAAATAATTTATCAGCTTTACAGTATTATCCGAAGTTTGCTCAAGTTACAGATTATCAATAAATTGCAAACTCAAAAGGTCTGTAGTAATTCTGAATTCAATAAACCTATACTAATCAACTCTATTATCATTACAAAAATACGTCTGGACAAACATATTTTAAAATGAAAGCTATTTTAGAACTGAAAAAGGAATGAAACTAAACCGGAATCTACGCAAAAGTATTTTTTATATCCATATATACACTCAACTATAACTGACACCTGTCAAATATTGGATTTATGTTTCTGAAGAAGAAAATTAAAGAGCTAGTGATTGTAATAGTAAACACGGACGTCTAAAGAATAAATTCTTATATTATCAATTTTTATCTGTAATTTATAGATTTATTTTAAGCTAATCTTTTCAGTCAAGCCAAAGATATCCATGTGTCTACATCAAAGCAACATGGCAAACTAGATAAACTTTACTAGATAGAACTAGATAAACCAAGCGAAGTTGTAATATAATACTTCTGCATAAATTAGAACGATATAGAATTTCTACGATTACAACACCTGGTTCTATTCGTTTCTACATAAGAACTAACAAGCAAACGTGGCACATGTCGTTACAATGTCCTTAAATTATTAATTGGTGTTAATGAACTAAACATTTGATAAGATCTTTGAAATATGCGTAAAACTGATAACAAATGCATTGGTAGAAGTGAACTGAATATGAATTATTAAGTAATACATACAACTAGAATTAGATTTTGTTGTTTGATGAAGTCATGAATCAAATATGTAATAAAACACAATTTTAACACAAACTAAGTAAAGCTTTTCCTTACCTAAGCTGGCGGTCATGGCTTCTAAATCTTTCGGTTTCCTCTTCCTGGGCCTCCCCTTTTGTCTAGGCGTCGAAGGGGCGCCGTTGTAGAAAGGAACTTTACCGACGGATTCGACAGCCGTTGGCGGGGGCAACGGATTGTGTGGATGGTGGTGGTGGTGGTGGGGATGGAAGTCGGGGCTGGGAAACGGAGGCGGATACACGGACGACGGATACATGGCAGGATGCGGCATTTCGAAATGCAACCGACATAGCACGACACCGTCGCGCATACCGAACTGGTCACCCTTCGTCAAGGGCGAATTACAAACGGCGCAGGAGAAACAGTGAACGTGGAAGACTAACTCACGGGCCCGCATCACCAATTCGGAGGAAAGTATGGTCGCCTGACATCTGCCGCACCGTTTCATACCGAAAAGTCTGAAACAAAAGAAAAAAAAGTCTCCAGTATATTCTCACATTGAGGGTTCGCTTTTAAAGGTAATAAGACTAAAAAGGCAAAAATATTACCAAGGCAGTGTTTAAATAAGATTGATAAAGGTCTTACCAAGTTTTTCTAATAAGTTTTTGTTTTTATTTTTATACAATTAGAAGCACCACATTGTTCTTGTAGATGCCAATAAGTTTGTTCAAGTTTAGGAAATATTTTATTTAAACCGAAAATTTGTATTTCACTGGTACTTTAGGATGTCAAATATGCAAGTGAAATAATTGTCAACCCTGCTTGTTTGTCTTCCTTCTTTAAAACTTGTTTCGGTATCTTACTACGTTTACTATGGTATAAAGTAGGCTGTACCTTAACTACATTGGCTAAGCCAAATTAAAATTTTATCTGGCCCGTGGTGGCATCACCGGAACTTAACCGAAGTAGCAGTGAATACTAGCTGCAGATTAGTTTGTTATATCGCTCCTTAGCACGGAGTCACCCAACTTAATAAAATTGTTCACCAGGAATCAGAATCGTTTTACCTTTTTAGGTATTGTTTAGTTTGGTCGTTATATATTATTGAAACAATTTTCTATTGGTTCCATGTGCATGGGTAGCAATGCACCTATCAGCATATTGTCTTTTGTTGTTAAACAAATTAATTCCGAAAATATAGTCCGATATAGTATCGTGTCACATTAGTTTTTGCCACTTCCACATAATAGCAACATTCTTTAAAGCATTTTATTTTCAGAGAAGGAGGTGTAGCTTCCCGCCAGGTACCCCAAATACAAACCTAGGTAAATGTATACCTTCACATGTTAAAAAACTGGAACGCTTATACCCTCCGGACAATCATCGGGTAAATACAAAGAGTCAACTATATAACCATAAACTAACATACGTTTCAATAGAAGTGCACGTAATACACGAAATTGACAGCTTCATGGACCCCAAATTTTCCGCTGCGTGGTTTCGCATAATCACACCGCCAGTAACAGATTGTGACGGCCTAATATATGTATTACTATGAGAAGTTTAGGGGTATTTGATTGTCAAAACACAGCAGGGTGGGTAAATAAGTCGGACAGGCACAATAGACTGCATATTGCGGGAAAACAGCTAAACGAAGTATACACTCGCAAATAATAAACCTATCTCTAGAATGCTCTTTGAAGAAATAATCATAAAAAATATTATAGACATTAAGTTTTTTGTATTTAGTATTTTGAAACAAAAAGCTGTACTAATAGTAACGGTTCTAGCTGGAGAAAGATAGATACTTTTAAAATTTAAATTATAGTAGGTAATAATAAATTATTTAAAAGATAGTATCTTTTAAATAATTTTGTTCAATTGTTTCAATAAATTATTTAAAAAATAGTATCTTTTAAATAATTTATTGGGTTGTTCGGAAAGTGATTTCATGAGAATGAAAATCAAGCTTCATATAGTGAACAAATATTTTATAAAGTTATATATTCTCCATTCTGATCCAGTATCTTTTGCCATCTTTCTGGCAGTAGCATTATTCAATACTGATAAAATTTTTGTTCTTTTCTGGCAAATAACTAATACAATTCCCAATTTGAAGTAAAGGTTATACCGTCGAAGAGGCTTAACAGTTTGTAGAGACCAAAGCAAATCATAATCATCAGAAGATGCCAAATTCGGAAAATATGGTGTTTCAATAATAAGCGAGATCACAATGGTGAGGATCGAAACTGAATCAGCCTGTATATCCCATTCGGTGTATAAAAGTTTTTGGCGAGTTATCAAACTTGTATGGGGTCTCGCATTATCTTGGTGGAACTTTTTCTATTGATCAATTTTGGCCTTTTCTGTTTAAGTGAGTCATTGTATTTGTACAGCTGAGGACAGTACACTTCAGAATTAATCAGTAGTAGAAGCTCAAAAAGAACATACTACAGTAAAACCTGTGTTAACGAACACCTGTATATATCGGCCACCTGTGATAACGGCCAGCTTTAACATTGCAAAAATCTACAATACAAGTACTTCCACATATACAAACCTTACAATAACGGCCGCCTTTACAAAGCGGCCATGGCCAGACGATCCCAATATTTTATGGCATAAAAGCAATATAATTTACCTCCCCATAGCGGACGTCGTCTGTATCGAAAATTTTAAAACTCACGTATTTGTTGTTCAGTCTTAAGAAGGTGACAGAATTTACTTGTAAGGGTTTATTGTTAGTTATAATGAAACAAGATAGAATTATTTTACAACAGCAGCTGATTGTAGAAGTTTCCGAAAACGCCTGTTCATTCGATCAGTTTAAGTTTATCGTTGTGTTCATGAAGTGTTTGAATATGTCGCCAAAAAGAAAACGTTCGTCACTGAAAGACAAAATTGATTTTATCGAGGAGAGAGACAAGTATAATTTAAGTTCGCGGAAGTTAGCCGAAAAATTCGGATTTGGAAAAACTCAAATTAACGATATCGTAAAAAACAAAAGTGATATTAAAAGGATGTATGAAGAAGCTATTAATTTGAATCAGAAACGGAAATTTTCTAAAACGGGTGGAGTAGCAGCAGATCAAGTTGTGTATAAGTGATGGTTCTGCATGGCTAGAAATAAAAACATTCCCATGTCTGGATCATTGATTAAAGAAAAGGCGCTAGAGACAGCAAGAAATTTAAACATTGAGAATTTTGCTGCTTCAAATGGTTGGTAGAATGTTTGTGTCGAAGGCACAATATCACTTTTAAATCAATTTGTGGTGAGTCCGCTGATGTAAATTTGGAAGGTGTAGAAGCATGGAAATATATATTACCATAAATTTTAAATATATGTATTGTTTATGACCTTTTAACTTATCTTATTATCCAGATAGAATTGCGTGTTATCATTGACCTAAAAGTGGAAAAACTATCTGGATAATAACATAAATTTTAAAGTATTATTCCCAGAAGGATATATTCAATGTTGATGAAACAGGTCTGTATTATCGCGCCATGCCAAATAAAACTTTTGCGTTAAAATACGATAAATGCAATGGAAAAAAATTAGCAAAACAACGGTTAATAATTTTATTTTGCGTAAATATGGAAGGCGACAAAAAAAACCCTTTAGTTATTGGAAAAAGTACAAATCCTCGGTGTTTTAAGGGAAATCGTATCGACAAATTACCTTTAGAGTGGGAGCAGAACAAAAAGGCTTGGATGACATCAGATCTTATGACAAAATGTATACACATTTAGTTCATTTATATATGTGTATCCGTATTCTCTATTTTAAGTTTAAGTAAAATCATTTAAAATAATGTCCAAACGAATTTTATTTCTAAAAGAAAAATAATAGCTATCACGTGGAATTTGGCGTGAGTAATATCCATTCCCTATCTTTTGCGGACACCTTTAAATAACGGCCAACAATTTTGATTCTTTTAGTGGCCGCTAGTCGCAGGTTTTACTGTATCACCTTTTTCTGATGAATATTGGCTTTCAGATTGATGATGATGATTCCTTGCATTTGTTAGCCATTATATAACCCATTTCTCGTCCCCAGTGATGATGTGCTTCAAAGCAAATCACAAACGCCAACGCGAGAAAACAAATTTCTTTTCGTGAGAACATGATGGGCCTGTATGTCGAGCTTTAAGGTTAAACCTAACGCTTTGAAGTGGTCATGAATAGTTGAATTCGATACATTTAACCTCTCACCAATCTTAGGAGTTATTGTTCACGGTTTGCCTTTATTGCATCTTTATCAGTTTCAACTGATTTTCCATAATGCGATGAAGCTTCAACATCAAAATTTCTGAATTGAAATTTTGCACATCAGCTTTGGCACTGGGGTACTGCAAATGCACATATATCTCCACACACAGCGGCTAATGTTTCTCTTGTTTAAACAGCAGTTTTCCTTTTCAATGGTAAAAAAGCAAATTATGCCAAAAATGCTCCATATTTGAAAGAGCACCAAACACAAAACTACTACCTAGAATCAATCGAACTTTTTCACAAACAATCTGGCTATATCAGCTCTGAAAACATATAATGATTATCCTGCTTAAGTGTGAGGTTGGGTGTAAAAAAAATATAATTAAATCCTGTGTTTTTTAATAACTTTCCGAACAACACAAGATATAATAGTTGACAAAAGCAGCAAGGTCAGCAAGTGTTACGTGCTAGAAGATCCATTTTAAATTCTGTTATCACAATAACTATATTGTTATACATAAGTACCTACATATATGGTGTATGTACAGGATCCGTCATATTGAAATGTAATTACAATATAAAGATTACTGTTAACAATCAAAGAAACAATAGCACATAAATGTAAACTTTTGCATATTTTTTCGATGAAACTGATTTTTGAACTTGAAGACATGAAACTCTCGTTAAATATCATTTTGTCCATGACAACCACATTATTGTGTGCTTCTTACAGAGGCTTCTTGAGCTCTACTGTTGTGTTTCCGATATTGAGCCAATTGGAACAAAGGAAGGCGTTTCCCACAATTGATCGATCATCGAATTCTGAAATATTGTTGTGATGGCTCTGATAGCCGATTTTTGTCACGTATACCCCAGAATATAATAGAGACTAGGGTAATATTTTTCCATCCGTTAAATCCAATAATATAATATTAAAAGTTTCAACACAAAGATTTCTTTTGAGTGGACTTAAATTTTTGTGCACTTGGTGAATGTAATTAATCACCATGAGCAAAAATTCTGAAAATTTTCAGAGACAAATACGACTATTTATCTTAGGTTGATCAAAAACTATTTGTCCTCTAAAACTAGCATTTTCATCATCTCCTAAAACCAGAATTGCCATCACATGATCTTTATGCAAACCAAAGAACTCTATATGTGTAGCAGTCATCTTTATTTAGTTTCTAGACTAGGAACATGTCTGTTGGATGAAAACTGTCCAAAATCGTCCGAAATTTTATATGTTGAAAACATTAAAATATGTCCATTTTTACTTCTTCTTCTTTACTTGTTGTATCCTGTACTTACAATACCTTAGCTGTGCTAATTGTGAGTGCAACTACAGTGACGTCCAAAATGTATTATGTACTTGTCGATCTACCGCGGTATAGGTTACGTTTTGAAAATGTTTAGAGAGTTTGTTTGTTTGGAGAATTGAGGGTTGATTTCAGAGAACAAACAGAAGGTTTCAGAAAAGTTTATACATGCTAGGGAGAACATAGTCAATTACTTTTGAACTAACTAAGAAAAATACCATCTAGTATAGCTCCAATTATTATTTGGGTTAAGCCAACATAGGAGCATAATAAATCGAATAACATATTATTGATCTCTCACGATCGAATTAAAGATAAATTACTTATCCTAAGGTAGAGATCTATGCCTTGCAGGTATTCTTAATAGTCACATTAAAATTAAAGAAGTGATTACAATCAGAGAACGCGCCACACACAATGAGAATCAAATAGCGTTTCTGTTCTATAAAATTTCTTTCATCTCACATGAGCTGACCATCTTAATTGATTTATATTGATCCGCCCACATACTATAACCAATCATGCGTGATACATATATTGCTGTAGCAGTTTCGTATAAGTCGCTACAATTGCCCCACGAGTGGATTAAGTAATTTTGAACAGCTTTGGATGAAATGCAACTTTTACCCACAGTACATTGTAAATATCTCTGTAAGCATAGATGTGTGTACGCCTGCATAAACACACAAAGATATATGGATGAGTATACCTATACAACCTATGCGAGTGTATCCTATACACAAAAGCAAAACCACATTCATCCACTTCAATGAATTCACCCGAGCATACGTTACACGTTATACTCGTGTTTTCAACGTCAGGGGTCCTCTATTATGCCCATACATATATATTGAAAACTGAGGTCCTGTGCCGTATTACACATTTATTTCGTATGATCGTATTAAAGTTCCTTTTGATATTTACTGTAATAAAAGGGAAGAAAGGTATAAAAGGTTTGTTTTTGTTACAGTTTTGCTGGCATTTATATTTTATACCGTCAATAATATCACAACTAATGAAGTGTGTAATCTGATTCCTATTGAATCGCGAGCTTACATTGTGTTCTACCTTTGACTTGTTTAATCGAAAAATGAAAAACATTTAGAATTTTTAAATTGGTTACTTAAATTCCAAGAAACACTTTTTACCCTGAATTAGTAATCTATTCTGACAATATGATCAGAATTATTACGACAAATGTTTCTAGCCAACTTAAAGTAGATAAATTCCACATATATTTTGATTATCCTTGCCCATGCTTTAAATAATATTTTGAAGAAGAATCGTTTTAATAAGAAAAAGTCCGTAGGTGTTCTTTATAGGGTACACTACTAATACCACATCCTTTTCTATTTGACGAAAGCCTAATGGATTTCTTCAATTGAATTTATTCGTTTGTAATTTTTCGGAAGGAGGCAATTGGCTTCATCATTGCTAGGCCTCTCACAACTAGATTTTGGGAACACCAAAGCAACGTTTCAATCCAACATAATGCATATTGGGCAACAGATTTGCGAGTTTATCTACCTGATCATTTTTATTGGCCCCTGAACCTATATCAGGAATACGGTTCTGATTTTTGATCGGCTGCATAAAATACTTAATACTAATGATTCAGTTTGATAGGGATATCAGTTGTATTGGGCTGTCACTAATGGTTTGTAGGATGACTTTGCTCAATTCTTAAGTCAAATGTTAATGTGAAAGTAGCTGATAGACTTGGTTAACATCGTAGTTAATTTTGTTCTCCAAGCAAAAGCACAAATTTTGTAAATCAGGCCACATATTATATATCTTCTGACCACTGAGGGCTGCGCATATAATCTCATCTCAAACTTAAAAATCCTATAATATGCAGGAACCGATGTGCACTTGTTTGATTGCGGTATTGATATTCTTGTTAAAAAATGCCATAGAGATCTGTTCCCAGATTCCTGCAGTTTTGTAAACTGTCAAAATGATAATTATTTGTAAATTTGATAATAATTTATTGAAAGTGACGTATCGACTTATCTTGTTTTTTTTTTCAAAAGTTTTCAGATAAATATTAGCGGTAGAGTATGTGGCAACATAGGTTTCATAAAATCACAGCCACTACAGCTACCATTTCAAAGTTTTTCAGCAATTAAACCGCCGACTATGTATGTCCCACCATAGTTTATGGATTTTATTCTACCCTGCAGACCATACGATTCTACTAAAGAAAAATACAATCTTATGACTTATATGGCAGTATGTTTCAACTTTCAAATCAAGAATTAGCATTTTGCTTTCCACTACATACATATTCAACTAGCATTTAGAGTGTACAGGCGTGCACTACATCATAGAATACTACCTACGTAAAATTTAGCACAGATGTATTGCTTTAGTACTGTTGCCATTATGTTATTCAGTAAATTGCTTCAGTTCAATGATGTAGCAATTGCAAAACTTTTGAGCAAGCCTGTCAAAAATATGAATTGACAAAAAGAATGTTCACACAGTACATAAATGTAGGACATAAATGTAGGTATGTATGTACATATGGCATTATATTGATATTTGTATAACGGTAAGTAAATAGAAAATTAATTTCTTTTCCGACAAGACGCGTAATTATAAAAAGAACTCGTAGGTACTAATCATTGTGTTAGTAAAACATCAGAACCAATAATTTTCTTCAAGTTTCTGTAAAAGGTACGGCTTTAAAGAGGTAGCAACCGCGAATAGTTCAAGTATCCTTCAAGAATAAGATGTTAAAGTGTAAAATTGACAGATTAGAGTGGTGAAGAGTACTTTTAGTAGCCGGCGACCATAATCTCAAGATTATTTGAGCCTTTGTGGTCGACAATAGGCCTTAACTGTGTTCCGTTGCCCAATAATAACAGCAACTGGTTATTGTGTAAAAAAAGAAGTACAGAAGAAATACTTTCGAACCGTACAGTTACGTCCGCACTTGGTAGTCGCTCTTACAGGGCGGCTCCGCAATTCTCATTCCCAACTGTGGGTATTGTGTACTGAACGCGACGGGGTTCCGTCCCGGATGCCCCCTGCAGACGTCGGACACAATGTCTAGCCTATAAGTCTTTTCATCGAGTATTTTGTACTTTTACAAATCAAACAAATGTTTTGTGAATAGATGCGTGTAAGTGTATATGGATACACGAACATATACATATTGTATACACATAGGTGTACCTATGTTAGGTGTTTGTTTCCCCTTTTTTGTATTCGCGAGAAATTTAAATATTTGTTTCACCCTGTGATATTTGTATCTATCTGCGTGTGTTTTTGTAACATGCTGCGATCTGTAACGATATAGTGCGTTTTTAAAATGGTCTGTGGGAAAACTTTTATAACACGGGGATAAAATGTGTAAAATGAATAAATATGTTGAATGAAAATACAGTAATATAGTAACAAATAAAGAAGTTAATTACTTGTCGTTCACTGCTACTTCCAATCATTATGCACTATTTGTGACCGATACTCAAGAAAATTATATGAAGATATATATTAACTCTCTTCAACAACTCATTGACGAAAAATAATGCTGCTCAATAATCGTATAGATCATATTGAAGTTTTTGGATGGGAAATATTTCAAAGGAGGTTAAATAAACCAAAAAAGCCGTCTCTATTAGAGTTAAATCTAGACGTTAACTACAAAAAAAATCGAATTAAGCATCAAGATCATAGGTATTAAGGCAATATTTACAACCAATAATCCATTCAATTTTAGTTCCAATTGTGTTGTTATATTTTAGTTCTAATTCTGATCTTATGGAATCAATATTGGACTAGATTGACCTTTACTAACACACTGCGCCCCACCTAGCATAAACGCAACGAGTGCGATGAATTCAGAAAATGTGAGTAATATACATATTTGACAAGCGCTACAAGTTACAAATACATTAACACAGTCTTGTAACTAACGTGATGGCAAGGGGTGTGGAAACATAATGTAATACAACTAACTAAAAGTAGATTTAATCTGAGAAAATCTTAATGTATACAGTCACAGTTTTCACATGGAAGGTATATCCAGAATAAATTGTTTCCTGTGGAATTAGTAATGCGGTATTTATTACATTACATCTGGTGTACGTACAACTATTGAACGCGATCACGTTAATCCGAATTGCGTCACTTAACCGTAAACGATTCAAGACGTGTCATGTACAGTAACTAATTTAAATGTAACCCAAAGCTTACATTTTCTAATAGTATCCACTTCCCTTTAATGTTTATTAATGAGCAAACGTACTTCCCACCCACACGATAACCACATGTATGCTAACATATATTCACGTACATACATGATCGTCTAGAAATAGGTATAACTGGTACTTCGGCTTCGCCTATAGTGCATGACAAGATATATCAAATTACCCGTTGTGCGTAGTATTAGGTTTTGGATATTATATTATGATTTTTTTAATTTTTATCGCATCTCGTTCAGTAGGAACCAAATACTTTAGAAAACTCCTTAAACAATATACTACACAAAAAGAAATGACGCAATTAAATTTGCAAGAAAATTTCCTTAACGAATTTGCATTGAATTCTTTAAAGAATTGAATTTATGTGGTTGAATTTATTAAAGCACAAACTAAACTTTTTGTAAAATAAATTTCTGTTGTCACTGAAATTGTTTATAAAACCTTGTCTTCGACTATATCAGCGGTATCAAAGTATCAAGTAACAACAAACGGAAAGAACAACCTCTACTTATGCTAAAACGGAACGCAACCGAACTTGTAATTTCGTATCATTTCGACGAGCATACGAAACGTTATCGGTACAAGATCGACTCCGAAAACTCATTTTAGATAATCAGGTTCAAATGTTTGAAATTATCGCAAAGGGTCCGCAAAGTGCACTCCCCGCCGCGAATCCGGAACGTATAATTTCGTTTGTTTTTCCACATCAAGATATCTGTGGGCGGCCGTCGAGCAAACTTGCGCTCGCTCTCGTCATGCCTCCGCTCCTCTTTCTGTCTGACGCCGCCGCGTCCGTCACACCGACACCTAATTTAGGAAACATAAACTGTGAAATCCTGCTGTTCGTGTACAGCAACGACATTGTTATTCCGGACAGGAAAGTAAAGGACAATTTACATTGAAATCATTAGAAGTGAAATAAGCTTCCTGTTTTATCTGACTCGTTTAGGTAACATTTTGTAGAATGCAGCTTTGACAGTTAATTCACTATAGTAACAAGTTAGACTGTGGGGCTTTCTGCGATTTTTGGGTTACTCTAGCTAGTCTCCTTTTTATAAGAACTAGAGCAAAAATTTAGGTTTTGTAGTTGTAAATATTTACAAGTGTAGTGCTCTGTTATCTTATATCCAGACTTGCAGATGTCCTCATGTAGATAGGTTTGGCGTATAAAGAAGCCAGGTTTTTCGAGAATCTCATCTCTCTTTAACCAACTTAAGAAAATTCTGGGACGACACTGTGTAGGCGATCGCTTAAAGGAGGCGGGGGAGTTGAAGACACTTGGGGGATGTCTTGCAACTTTCATTGAACTACGGCACGGTTTTCGGCCATAGGTAAGAGCACTGCAGTACTAACGATGGTAATGCTGTAACAAAGCCATGAAGATACACTATACACGCCAAGACTAGCACTAGTAGACTGACGAGTAATGAAGCAGCACACACAAATGAGCAAATGGGGGAAAAATAAATGTTAAGTATTGGATTAATAATGAAGATGTAACAATGAAAGTGAAATAAAAAGACAGACGGTAACATATTTGTGGCTATTATTTATAACACCTAACATGTTTTGTTTTTCAAACTAATCACCTAAGCGTATGTACATTTAAATCAATTTTACTAAACTGTTGAAGCCATCCGGAATTAAGGCTTGATTACTGTACTTGCTGTACGACGTTGCATTCCTACTTATGAATTAGCCATTGTTCTCCGCCTCTTGGCAAATTACTAATTAAAGTCATGTGAAATTTATACGGATTTGCTATACGCACATGTGCAACACAACGTTTTACAGTTAATAGCCAAATAGTGTTAAGAGCATAACCAACTGCCAGCATTGTGTTGTACTTGTTATAAAAGCACAGATTTTCTTTAACTAATTAAACGGAGTTTATGGCGTAGGCACTATATTTTGGTAATTGACCGTGATATTTTCAGCCCAACTTTTATTCGTTTTCTCTGGTTTATGTCGACAACTGTGTAGGAGAAGTTTAAAGTACTGTGACCGGGAGAAATTTCTCGCAGAATAGATTCCTTGCTGTTCTGTAAGGTGTAGCATTTCGTAAGTGTACACTATGGTATTAATCTAGTAGTAGTAGTAGTATGCAGGCTGGATTCCATAAACAAATAAATGCCCACTCGGCTTGTGTATATTTTAATACAATTTTCAGGACATGTATGTACTTAAGTATGTAAGTACATGCTAGGTTATTTGTAGGCAACTCATCATAAGTTCCTTATTTGTGTCAAGATACTTTTGCTGATCTAGAGATATTTATATATTTAGACTTTATACTGAGCAGCTTAGTGGAATAAGACCGGGTAATGCTACCAGGGAATTGGATTCACGAATTCTCGAAAATATACGACGACATTACTACAACCACATTATTAACCAAACGTATCATATTTAAAGTTTCGTTAATTATTACTACAAAAGATCTGCTGACAAGTCGTAGCCATGGTCTAGCAGTTCACACCAATGTCAGATGGTGGATGGTGGATCTTTAGCTGACCAATTCCATTACTCATTTCAGCGTTGGAAAGGAAAGAAGAAATGGCGAGAACGACCCAGTTAAGCTCAATTATAGTCGTTACTATACAGAACACATGAAAATATGTTAGTTAATTAATCAATCTTTGCGATCATTGGTGCCTCCGCAAACGTCTAAGGTATAAACGCAGTCGTTCGTCATTATGTGTTGCCCATATTCTTTAACACATTCCCTTACATTCTACTAAGACCCAAGTATACTTTCAATTGGTTGTGTATTGTCTAAGCATTACATATATTTGATACATTTGACCAGGTACTAAAGCGATACCAACTAAATTTTTGCAATAATGCCTTTGAATATCTCACAATAAAACACCTCACTATTAAACTAGAACTGGCAGATAACTTACAGTACAGCTTTAAGTAGTACCGAGTAGGTATGACCATAAAATGTCAGTAGAAGTGTGAAAATTGCGATTAAGTATCTAAACACAGTCGTTTAGCTGTACGCACGCATATGTACGATGAATATACAAAAGAAAAACTAATCCAGGTAATTAAACTTATCTATATATCTTTGCTTTACTGAGCACTTGACACATAAAGCTAAACGCGATTTCCTGCATTCCATAAATCATTTTTGGAGATAGTAATATTTAATCGAATACTTAAGTCAGTTTACTAACATGTTTTGCATTATTGTAGACGCCGTAGGTTAAAAGCACGCATCGCAAGCATCAAGTGTATATCGCGCGATGAATGAATTAGCATAAAGATCCGCCTATTATTTCTAGTTCGGACGTCATTCAATCAACATAACGGGCAATAAAATTATGCGAAATACTGTGAATTTTATGTATGTGTGACGGAAACATGCCCTGAAGCACTTCAAGCTTATTTAAAATCATATTAATTTTGTTGGAAAGTACATAGGTGGCTGGAATATGTGTAGTAGAGTTATGATATGTTATGATAAGTTATATTTCATGGGAAAGAAATATCAGACAAATATAAATAAATTTATAAACGAGAAGAATTTATTAAAATCGATCACTTCGATTTGTTTGCATTAAAT
Source organism: Popillia japonica (assembly GCA_004785975.1). Lineage (NCBI taxonomy): Eukaryota > Metazoa > Arthropoda > Insecta > Coleoptera > Scarabaeidae > Popillia > Popillia japonica. The sequence goes on from ML218773.1 coordinate 44,389, forward strand.
TTGTCTATTTATATTCTTTAATATAACTGTAAGTGGGTAATCCAAGAGGTACTCCAAGAGGATAAAAAAGTGACTTTTCATCATCTTGACGTCAACTGGTGCAATTAGATATAACCTGCAATTTGGCAAAAGTGTTCAGTTAACACCATTGGTTGTAATTCAATCGATTGAGACATATACAACGTTAGAACTACTGCAGATATAATTGTTCCAAGTAATGGTACGATTGTTAGTAAATCTTATTTATATGTATAATAACCAGAGCATTATTGGCATTGGTATAAAGAGGGCCACGTTTAGCTAAACCGCTCATATTGTGATGTACATATATTTTTTCTTGATCTGACTATTTTCTGGAAACGTGCTTGTTGTACGTGTTCTACACCCCAGAACTATATTTGTGTTTACATGTTTACGTATCTATATGACCTTATAGCTCCTTTATTTGTGTATAATAACCTTCATTGTATCAGTCCATTTCTTAGAGATAGAGCTTCAAACACTTTGGCCAGAAAAAGTTTAAACTGCAAAACTGGTCACAAAACTAGAAAATAATTCAGTTACAATGTATGACTTTTCTGGAAATGGATCTCTCTTCTAATTCTAACAGCACTACAGTGGAAGAGATAAAATATTACAATGGTAATGGTGTTTTGTTGTTCATTGACTTCTACATCAAGTTAGGTAATGCGCTTGCATAAAAAAGAAGGTGGATTTGCAGAAAATGCACTACATCCATGACATCAATAGGGTAAGTAAATCTGAATCATTTGTTCCTTCAGAAATTCTTATGGTTTCCTGAGATCAATATTTTCAGTTCAAATGTTAGAAATATTTGTAATCAAAACAGAGATAATGGAAAATGCTTATTTCGAAAGTATATATTAAAAAATCCAGCAAAATATATATGGTCCTATCCTAATTTGGTAAATCGTTGCAAAAACAGCGGCGGATGCGTTTGAAGTCTTGAGATTGATCCCTGAACCTATTAAACGTTCTAGCCGGAATATGATAGCTGATAATTGATTTTCCCTTTCTTTTGTAAGATCGCTTTATAGGCAATGAGAGAGTGCCAAAAATAGTCATGTTGTGATTTGAACCTATTGAATTTGAAGAAAAACTAACTACTTGTCTCTTGCTTATCTCTAAAGCAGCAACCAAAACTGCAGAAAATAGAACACCAATTTTTAATTATAGAAGCTGTAAAAATTACTACTGTTTTGAATAAAGGATTTGATATTTTCGGCAAACATCATTACAAACGAATAATATACAGACACAAGAAGCTTTTTCTAAATAAATACTATTTTGTAGGCATATGCAACTAGATTTGATTTAGAAGAATGATTTTGATATATTTTGTAATTGAGTTAACAAACAAGACTTCATTAGCGTGCAGATATAAACTGACTTAAGTAACCCTTTGATGCGAAAGTATGTTTGTACTAAACACAACACTCATTCTAAACCAAACTGTAGTTTGATGTTTGTCTAAATGTAGGTAATTTAAAACATTGCAGAGTGTATGTAAGTGAACCTAGATTATTTCTTCCGTACAGAAAGAATATTTTATAATTGAATATTTCTATACAATGTACTTCTACGAAAGACCATCTGCAAAATAAATTAAATGATATTTGTCAAACAAAGAGATTTAAATCTTAATATGAATTTCGATATTTACAAAAGCTCGATCACTTTTTAATATCCATATCATCACAAAATGTAAGCAGAAGAAATTGGTATTTATGAATAGTCTATGCCAGTCTAATACTCGTTCTAGATGAAAATTTAAGTGTAATTCTTACTAGTTGAGCTTGTATAACTAATTTTATATTAAGCAACTACTAATTTGTCCTTCTAATAACCTATTAATGCGACAGTTGTGGATGCTGTTGGCGTAAAGGTATTTGTCATTCTTGATCCTAACGAAACAATTAAACAATGAACCTTTATCGACAACAAATTTATATTTGTCTCGTTCCATTTGAACTCGCGCGCCTTTTTATGTTTCTATTTTAGCATTACTATATTACAGATACGGAAATGCGAGATTCCTTCGTGTCCAAATACGATTTGTACCCGTTCGGTATCGATTTTTTTTCAAGCGAAATTAATTGGAATCGCATGTGAACCAATAAGGAAACCATTCAGGAATATTTGGCCATCTTTTTTTTTTGTTCACCACTCGAACATGGAACTGCTTCGGCAAAAACTGGATTCGAATTTGATTGGTTGAATTGTGTATTGGCGACTGGTTTTTGTTTTCTTTCACAGAACAACAGATACAGCTAACTTGATTCTTTCGAGACATATATTTATTGCAGTCTTTCGATAACTCTTCGGCGATTTCTTTTCCTTTGTTCGCTCTGCTGTTCTCTTTTTCGGATCGTTTCAGCATCTCTCGCCACCGAAGTATGTCTGCTCGAATTTTTCTTTTCTTATGTGAGAACAAATTAAAACAATTAAAAATTTTCTGCGGAAAAAAAGGTGAAACGTTTTAGTGCTTTTTTGTCGAGTTCGAGGGACCAATAAGCCTTGATGCGTCCACTAAAATAAAACAAACTTCTATGCTACTGTAGTATTCTCTTGAATTGCTTGTATGTACCGCTACGAGGCTGCTTATTCGCTGCATATCAGTCTGTACGCAATGCAGGTTTCTCTCGCTGTGGTTTGAATATTTTTATGAATAATATATGCGAAATAATTCTGCATTAACGTAATAACAGACAAATATGGATGTATGGTAAATTTATATGTAAATAGAACAGCTTGAATATTCATGTGTTTGCTCTTAGTTTAACACACTTTTTCTTTCTTGTATAACAAGAATGGGAATAAAAAGTAAGTTAAATAAGATAAATGTTACGGGTATAAGCGTTGATCGCCTGTAACTAAACTGTTTATTAACATAGATAATATTCGCCAATATCTAACATCATATTATCCCTCCGCAAAGCCATGGCTACCGTAACGCACTGAAAATGTTTTTCTGCTTTTATAAAATTTTTATTTTAGGAGTTACCTGGTTTTATTATGGAGGCAAGCATGGGTAGCTCATATAACTGGATCGATGGGTAACAGTTTCTATCAATAATTTACATGACAAACCTAGCGATGTAGTCTTAATGGTAAGTACGTTTACGCAAATCCTTCAGGTATCGTCAAATAGATATATGTCAATGCCATTACCGTCTACAAACGCGTCAAAAGTTCTCTAGTGGTAGTTCGGATGACGGGCAAGTTGTCTTTCAACTGCCTCGACAGACTGAGTAGATTGACAACGGGTGCTACGTCAATTTTGCCGTACGCTAATAGAGTAAAACTTTGAAATCACTGTCTAACACAAGGATCCTACCACAGAAGAAGACATTTTAACAGCAGCTCTAACTACACTTGGAAGCTTATTTTCGGGATTGGAGACTGAAATCTGGTATAATCTTTAAACTCTCAAATATTCGTCAATCTCGAGCACGACTCCAAGTGTACTCGTCTGTCCTTCTATTCTTACTTTTTTCTTGTGGTGCTTGTCCTTATGTGAAATGTATAGATTGCCATCAGATAAATAAATAAATGGAGTAAATGCGGTCTCTCTATAAGTTATTTGGCGGGTGCATTATGCGCAGACAGATTTGTATTGGTTTCTTCCTTGGGCGTGAATTCTTTATACCATATACTCACCATGACACCATCTGCCAATGTGTAGCACTGAACTGGCTATGTACGCAGATTATATATACTCAAGTCCAACAACTCAGAGTGAGCTTGGGCACTCAATTAAACTGTAGACAAAAGTTGGCATTCTGGCAGGATTTAAGAGTGGTTTGCATTCTGCTTTTGATAAAAACCTCGTATCTCGGCCGACTTTAACTTATGGTATTTTAATATGATCTAAAGCCAGCAAATTTGAAATAAACGGATTCAATATCCTACAGAACCGAACTCACCGCATGATCGTTGCAGCATCTTATCTAAAGTCGATGTATCCTTGAAGCCAACATTTTGTGAAGAACTGGGATTTGGCCACCATTTGAGGTCTATATAACATCTTGAAAAACATTTTAGTAATTAGCAAAACCACTCTCTTCGATATTATAAAACTAAAGCCGTGTCGAAGTGAAAGACAACTTCAATGTATCTCACATGTACAGCAACATAATAAATAGATAATTCAGTTTCTGAAAAGTTACATTATTCTTTGTCAAAGATAGGGGCATTCTCCTCAAAAATATTAGTAGAAAATTAAGCTAGTACTGTGAATGTCGAACTTATATTTAGTGTCATCGTCTAGCTTGATAAATTTACTATTGACTAGTGAATTGCATTGTATTGGAGCTCTCATTGCTTTTTAGTGAGAGTGTATAAAGTTCTGTATGTTTTGCGAAGCCAATTTCACTGACGTATGGGTGTTCATTTCTTTATGGCAACAAGCGTACATATCAATATCATTGGAAACGAAATTCATATTAACAATAATAGGTGTAGATTTGACTACTGTTATACAGGCACTCCCCAAGTCAAGCTGCATTGGCAATGCAACTAATAACGACAATAATGCGTGAATTAAGGAGTGTACCAGCTGGCTATGAGTTATTATTACTTCTGCGGCTATAGATCAACTTGAGATATTGCCTTTCCGCATTTGCCGTAAAATTTGGGAAACTACAGAAAACCAAATTTAGAAAGCACATACCGTGCGGGCGCACTAGTAGTGTTCCGAAACACTACGAGCATTTATGTAAACAATTGTACAGATATCTTCAGTCAATAAAAATCACTTTCTTAACTACAAAACAACAGCATATTTCATAAACATATCTCTTAGTATTATTTAAAGTATACAACAGTCTGTCACATTATATCCGTTACGCCTGTTTTCATTGGCAAACATTTAATCCATGTAATTAGCGTAGAGCTATACAGGAAACTATGAAACATATATCCTAAAATAATATTTAATTTCTGGCAGCAGCGCTGTCAAAATCCAAAAATAGTTTCCAGCGAAAAAGACGGCATGGTGTTTATCAACTTACGTCGCATCTCATACTTCTCGCATCTCATACTTCTTCCTTCACTTATTGCTCTCTTTTTGTCAAACGTGTTGTTAGGTGTGCTGTGATAATGTTCTTAAAAATCACTATTCATTAGTTAACTAATATTGTCAGGCAGATCAGTAGGAAAACAAACAATTTGAGGATTAAATAAGGAAGGTAAATATTAGAATTTATGCAGTTCAAAAGAACATGTCAGTTTTAATTTGCTGGTGTATTGATCTAAATATTTTATAATTAATTTTACAGAAATGTTTGTTAATTAATCCAAAAGAATAGCTTTGAATATGTGAGTAAAACACAGACTCCAGAAAGATATCCTGTACATATACTAATCAAAATTTATTATGTCGGAAGCTGTATGTGTGAGCGTGAAACTATCAAAAAAATAATAGAAATGGATTGCTTTAAAATAAACCGAAAGTCCAGATATAAATGAAAATCAGGAAGAACGTGATTGTTTAAGACAGAAGGCTTACATTGCGTCGCTAATTTAGTTGATACTATCATAAGAAAAACCAGTGAATCCCTCCAATGTTGGTCTAAAGCATTTCGTAAACCGTGAAGAAATATTGGTACGAATAGATTCAGCAATAAAAATAGCTTCGTATATTAACAGTACACACACAATCCACAAAATTAAGATTTTTTTTGCAAGTTGAATTAGCTCCACGTTTGATATGAAATTGTTGAGTTAGCAATTACTCTTCGATACATTCTGGAAAAGCGCTAGTATTGAATAAATATTTTTAATTCTAATTTTACTAAAGCAGATGCTTTTAAACTATATAGATTTTAAGACTGTTCATAAATACTTTACAAGTAGAGTGTATATGTTTAGATAAGCTTATGGTATGAACGAAAAACTCTTTAATGTTGGACATCACCTGAGATTATTACACTGATTCCAGTGTTTATGTAAATAACAGAGCTTGCTTATATACAGAAACATCGAACGAGATACAATTAATTCCTAAAATATTGCAACTGGGTATGCGAATTGTGCATATATACGTCCGTAAGTATCAGCAGGCGTAGATAGGTACGTAAATATTTGTCATACCTGAATTTTTTTAATATAAAATATTTATACGTTTTCATGCAGAGTTGAAGTGTGCGAATGCAGTAAAACATAAAAAGAGGCAAGGAAAAAAAGTAAATAATATTCACGGTTGAATGTCACTTGGAAGGTGACCAGGTAACGAAATCATAAAATTAAGAATAAAATACAGGATACATGTGATGTTTAAAGTTTATTCCTCATCACCGTCTAATCCCGATTGACAAACCGTCCTACACTCGCCACTAAACTCAGCGAACTTATGTTGATCATTAATGGTAAATGACCCGAAGCATTTACATAATCTATAAGTACATATATGCGGAAAATGTCGATAATCCAATAAAAAATAAGGAAAAGAAATGGATGGGAAATAAGTGTTCAAAGTTTGCGCCTGCAAAATAAAATTTATGAAAATTTAGTGCAATTTAGTATTTATTAACACAAAAGTTAAAATTTAGAATGTGTTAGTTTAACTACTTTTGTATTTGGAAAGAGTTTTAAGTATGATATGAATATAACAAGAAATCAAAAATCAATCTCATTAGAAAAGAATAAACAACAGCATGAAATTACTTAACTATCCACCACCGTTTGTAACTCAAACTTGTAAACGTTTTTGGACAATGGTAGTACTGCCATAAATACTGTGAAATCCCTGAAGCAATTGTTTTCTGATAATCCTCAACGTTCTTGCATATAGACCATAAAATTTATTTTCAACAATACCCCATAAAAACGTATTTCGAAGAGTCAATTTAGAGGATGTCGCACGTCTGACTTAGAGGTTGTAGTGGTCACTTAGCTATCTCATCAGCCCTTTCTGTGGTCACACTACCACGGCAAGGAAAATATATTTCAAAGTTTTAGTTGCACGACCTACCAAACGACGTAGTAGTAGCGTCTTGGATAAAGCAAGTAAACTCAGCTGTAAGTTAGTTTAAAAATGTAATGCGTGTTGCATCTAAATAGTAAAGATGTGGCAATTAATTAATATTCCATAGCCAGATTCAAAACTGTCACATGGCTATAACACCTGCGCTGCTTTAGTTGTGAAGTCTATGCGAGTCTGTGGCACTCCCACAAGCAACAAAACTTCTTTCGAAGAAAAATCTTTAGCCGAATTATGACAAGCTAAAATGAACTCCATGTTAAACAAAATTGAAGAAATATAAAAGTCTTTTAATTATCATCTAATGTAGTTAAAAACTGAATTTTAATATCTTAACCAACCAACACAGCAAATAAAATATATAACCATGACGAATAATTTGGAAATTGTATTCTTGCTAAACTCTCGGACATACACGTTATTCAATTCAACAGTGTCTTTTTTCCCTCGTATACAAAGTTATTTGCGTTGTCTCTATGAAATAGATCTTGTAGATCTATGCATATAGGATATATTAAGTGAATTGAGATAGTTTTAAAAAATTTAAAAGAATAAATGTTAGGAAAGCTTACATCTCACACACAGAATGATCAATTTATGATTCTATTTTGTCAGAGCTGGTTGTGAGAGTCATTGTCTTTCATATGTTTTACATACTTTTTCATACAATGTAAGCAAGAATGATTGAAGCGTGCCAAGGTCACTGACTCTGGGGAAACAAAGTATACATAAGCGCTGGAATAATCCAGATAACCTAAACAATAAATATATATATAACAGACAAAATGACAGACTACATTACTTGTCAGTAAATGCATTATGGGTAAAGGTCTAATTAGAAGATAGTTTTGACAAAATTAGAACGAATATAGTAGGCTTCAATCTTTGTTGCTCGAACTGTATTACTTCTCATTGAATATGAAAGATAAATTATGCCATATTTATAAAATTCAAATATGAATTAGTTGCTGGTTGACAAAATTTTAATAAAATGTGGTAAGTGTGTAGAACATATATCAGGATGACCTCTGACGTATATGTCGATGCAAGTTTGGAGTTTTCAGTTGTTCAATCCACAGTACAAGAGTATTCTAGGAGAGGTCACAGTCTTGGACAAAAGATTGAATAACTTTTGTTCATCGCTTTTCCAAGGGCTTCGTCTGCTACCAAGGGTGAACTGCATAGACCTTTAGCCCTTTTTTCCAGTATTTTGGGATCTTCAAGCGCGAAAGTGTATGGGTCCAGGTAGGATCATTAATAATGGCTTGTCTTGGTTGAGGTTCAGTTGTCTGTCCCGAGGACACGTCAAATTCTATGATAAGAAGAAGATCTGTTGGAATCCTGCATCTTAAGGTTGTTTAGATGTTGCTGAGAAGCTATGGTGCCGCGACAATCATTCGGAGCACCCCTTTTCTACAGAATGTTGAGTCGCTTTTTCGAGTAAGATAGGCACTGGACCAGGGTAGGGCGCCATATATGAGAATCGGTCGGAGAAACAATGTCTCGATCAATACATACATACATACATACATACATATATTGCTGTTCAGGCTAAGTGAATTGTTGCACGTTAATATAGTTAGCCTTAGCAAGTGTTGCCTTATGTATAATACTCTGTTTGAGCTAAATATATATCTTATCCAATAGTTTTCGGCACAGGAAATCCGAAAATTTGTACTTTTTGAAGCGGTGTTTCACCAATTGAAATTGAAATTCCACAGAAGAAAAATAATATCAAAATATCTTACTTATCTCTCCCCTGAAACCTTGGAAGCTGTTTGTTGATTGTTATATTCACGACTGTACACGTCTGTATTATTATGTTTCTTATAGCATCGAAGTAATTTTAAATCACGTATACAAATTTGGAACAATTAAAACTAAAAAAGTCTCTACTACGATTTTTATGTCGTCTTAATAATTGATCTGTATGTATACAAAGCTAGTACAAAGCTTAGCGAACCACCGCCTCCGTCGTTTCTATTAGCGTTAACGAAAGGCAAACGCTTGGTCATTAACATAACGTTGACGGAATTGTGACTCGAGGATGATTGTACAGTGGCGCATTAACAAATTTCGACGTAGATAAAGTGTTTTAAACTAGGTATTTTATGAGACAGTCTTATTTCCTTTTTTTTCGAGATTCGTGTACTGCCTGCTCACGAGTTGTATGTATATAGATGTTTTCTATTTTAGTACCCGGTACAAGATGGTTTCTATTGTGAGAAGAAATCAGTATCTACTTTTATCTGAGCAATCAACGTCATAAAATAAATGACATCGTTCGGTATTTAGAAGTAAACATTGCATAAATTTTAGTTTGTGTGTAATTTTAAATCATGTTTTTGTTGGTAGAGTTTTGTCAAGCCAGTTTGGTGTGAGGCTTAGATATTGTTAAGATTAAAAAAACATTAATATGTTACATAGAACAGTGCTTTTTAAAAAGTAACAATATATGAAGCTTCTCTAGTAATGCATATTTTTATCGATACACATATATAACAGGGTTAAAAATAAAATGTTCAAATTCTCCCAGAGAAGCGTATAACATGATGATGATTCTGCAGCTGTAAACATACAGATAGTAACGCTACAAATGAATGCGAAATTGTCATTAAAATACGTAAAAACATCGAAATTGTCATTAAAATACGTAAAAACATCAAAGGCTAATTAACAGGCAACATACGGTACGATAAATAAAAATAAGTGTTTCATGTATAAGGACTAGTAAACAGAAAACAATTATCTTTACACGAAATTTAGGGATTTATTCAATATACTATAAATGATTCGATTTAGTTTTGTTCAATCACTTGTTGCCATTTCGAAGGAAATGGCATGATACCTCTCTGATAGAAACCTTCGTCCCTATTACCAACGAACTGGAACAGTCGATTTTCACAGGCTTCTCTTGTGGTAAATTTCTCACCAGCCATGGACAGGAAGAGGTGGTAATCACTTGGTGCCAGATCCGGACTATAAGGTAGATGCATAAGAACATAAGATGCAGAAATGAGACACAATTCCTCTCCTATTGGTCAAAGCTGGCCGCTTCTGGAAGATTGCTTCCTTAAGGCGGTCCAATTGTTGACAGTACAGCTCCGAACTATGAGTTTGACCATAGGGAGGCAGCTAGAAGTAAATGATTCCCTCCCAATCCTACGAAACACACAGCAAAATCTTCTTGGCTGACAATCTTGGCTTGACCACTGTTTGGGCTGGCTCACCGCGATTCGACCACGACCGATTTAGTTTGACGTTGTGTTAAGTAACCCACTTTTCATCACCTGTCACCATCCACTAGAAATGGGTCAATTTTGATGCGATTCAGCAGCAATTCGCAAATGGATATCCGGTCTATGAGATTTTTTTGTGTTAATTAAAGCCTTACTCAAATGGTTCTAAACGTTTTTTATGCAATGTTCAGATCCTGGGCAATCGAAGCAGTGCTTACATGACGGTCAAAAGCGACAATAACCGTTATTTTGTCGATATTCTCAATAATTGGCCGTCTAGGGCGTGGTGCATCTTTGACATCAAAATTACCAGAACGGAATCGACGAAACCAAAATTAGGTGTGATTGGCTGTTACAATATCAGGACCATCAACACTATTCACATGTTTAGGCGCATGGCTTGCGTTTTAGCCTTTATCCAAGAAAACTTGTAAAACCTGGTGTCTTCTCTCTTTGTTGGTGTCCATCTTTAACACACTCTCAAACTATATATTGTCGAGCAATAAAAAAGTATTGCAAAAATAATCTTTTTACTAGAGCTTTTAAAATATTTTATATATAATTCGTGGGATTATCATGTATTTGACGAACTGTTATGCAAGAAAACTATTTACCATGCGTGTTTAAGCCATTGTTGTTTTAAATAATTACGAGAAGTGCTTGTAAATGTTTGTACTTTTTATACATAATCTCTAGAAGTAAATGTAGATGTATGTTAACTTTATGTTTTTCCAGTCGACATCGCCAATAGGATTCATCTTTTTGTGACCATAGCAAAAACCGATAAGATCTTATGTAAACAAAGTAAAACGTGCTTGAGGTGTTTTATTGCGTTAATCTCGGAACCCATAACTATGAAGTTAAGCTGTAGATGTTTACGGACCGATAGGATTTTATCCGTTTATGTGCAACAGTAAAGCAATTCACACTGAAAGTTGAAGCGTAAAAATCACTGGAACTTTACTATTATTGTAGCATTTAATTTGTGGTGGAGGTATTTTAACGCCATCGAATGCAACGTATTATAGCAACGATTCCAGTGAATCTAGTCCAGGTAGTCGCATAAAAAGTATACAGGGCCGAACTCATTGTCTACAGGTCTGTTATCTTGGCGTACGCTTAAAGATACACAATGATGACGAATAGTTTCTACAAGTGCAATATCGAGTACCAATACTTTCATGATATAAAAATCATATTTCAACAACTACATATTAGTACATACTCATTAAAAACATTACTTATTCGATTCTACGTAGCAAAACTATTAGGCTTGTGTCACTGCCTTATATAGTTTTTGAATTCCCACTAACAGTTCTACAATTTTGACCAACTTTTTTTCTGAATTATGCAACTTCTATAGTTGCTGAAAATGAATTTATGTCTCACTGCGGTATCCTCGCAAAAGAATCTCAGTAAACTGTTAGTGATTCTTGTCTGTAGTAGTAAGTATGATAGGCATGTATTTCGGCCTAGAAGTGGACATACACTCACCGTTTTGAAACGAACATCTTAAACTTAACCAAAGCACTTTTTCTCAGTCTTTATGTCATCATGCCCAAACTGATCGTCTTGCTTTATGTTGCATTGTTAGGGCTTATGAATAAAAAAAAATTTCATAGAAACTCACTTTCTGCGATCACGTCCCAACTAATCAATTTATGAGAAAATCAGTTTATTTTGGTTGTTAGTGCCGTTTTTCTTTTATCAGACTTACTTATGACCCAGTTGTACAAGTTAAGCTTGTGGTACCATTTTTAGTAGTTTGGTATCATACTTTTGATAGTATGTAATAAGATGCGTCTATTGCATATATGTATTCCTATCACCCAATCAAAATAATAAAAATTATGCATAAATTGCTCTTCACAAAATACCAAAAAATAAGAAGAACAATATCACAGATTTTAATTTTTTACCGGATAATTTCGTGGAGCAATGATGAAGAAGTTGGATAAAGTTATTTTTTATAGAGAATAAAAGCACTTTCCAAACCAAACATTTTATCAAATATTAATTTCAATAAATTCACCAGAAGTTGTTTTCTTCTGAATCCTCCAATTATGCCCCACAATAATTAAAACTTTGTAGAACTAACGAAACAAATGCTAGTTTTTATTTCAGAAAAAGATGCATCATAGGTCACAAAATCAAGTTAAGGCTACGTTAAATTTAAAATTATTATTCACTACAATTATATAGTATTTCTGACCAGATCCAGTTCTGGTCCAAATCAGAAAAAGCTCCTGAACGTTCCACAAAACCCAGTGCTGCGAATAATCGCTACAACCCCCTGGTACATGTATCAACAATGTCTACATACATTGGCACATAACTATACCTTCGCTAACAGAACACACAACGGCATTGGCCAGACCAACTCCTGAGCGGGCAGCAGGGTCAGAGAACCGGTTGTCCAGCATGTTGGAGAGTTAGAACCCGCCAGACCTTCTTTTTCTCTCAGGACACGACGCGTCCTGGAGACAGATGACAGATCGTCCGCCAATATATGCCACTATTGAGGATTCCATCTGGACCGAAACATTTTCGAGCCCAGCATAGTAGACAAAAAGGCTAGAACATCCTACAGGCTATACTTAGTATAGTCTTATGCAAAGAAGATAGCGTTATATCCAAATATTCTGAGGGATTATCGAGGGTAGGTCATGTATTCCATGTTTGGCCGAATATAATTAACGAATCACTTTTAGTATTAAATGATACATCTTTTAAAGTTAAGTTATGCAACTGTAGGCGAGTATAATCGGTTTTAATATCCAGTTGCGTGTATTGCCAGTTTTTATTACATCAAAATGAAGAGTTCCGAAACCTCTCAAAGTTATGGGATGATGCAAGCAATAGAGCCATGAATCATTTGTCACAGATCCAAATAACAGCAAGGACATATAGTGTACCATATTTCCCAAATTAAATGTGACTGTATTCGTTTAGTAAAGTAAGGCTTCCTTACAGCGAATTATGATTAGTTTAACACAGATTGTATCCTTGAAAAACTACTTGAGAGTAATTCACTTTATATGTAACATTTACTTGGTAAACTAAATTTAATTTAAAAATAATGCTACGTACTGTTAACACATTGATATTAACATAACGTAGGGAGCATTTGTTGCAAATGTCCGAAATATATGTAGGTATACATGAGTTTGCTGCAAACTCAAAAAGATATTTGCAAATTTCTCATTATGTAGTTATCTCGGCAGTTTTGTATATAGCACCAATTGCAACCAGTAACAACCAATAGCGGCCAATGTATATAGCAAAATTTACTTCAGTATTTTGGTGACTTAATGCTATGAGTAGGGCAAATAATATGTTCAATATGTTATAATTCTATAATTTTTATAATTCTTATTGAACTTGTATACCTTTGTAGAAAGAAAGAAACGTCTTCATCCCTACACCCACCGTTCTTCGTTTAATAAAATTGATTACTAGGATGCAAGATATATCTATACTTTAGGATACTAAAATACTAATGGTTAATAATTATCCCACAGAAAACTGATAATCTGCTTTCATTACTTCAAAATTTTCTATAATTCAAATAGTTGGCTGACGGCACACTGTTTTCTTCATTAAAGGCCATTAGCGCGTGGCCTTATTAAACATTAAGAATCTAGTAGGCTAATAAATCTAAACTAATAAATCTTGTTTTCTGGTCTCAAGCTCTGTTTTTGTACACATGTAGACCTTTTTGGTTTAGAATAGCTGCCGTTGTATGGTTTGTGCTTTGTCCTAAGGCAATAGACGGATTAGATTTATCTCAATACATGAATAATATTGCTATTCAAATAAGTTAGATCTCATATTTTTTTATGTGATAGGTTCACGAGCCTTTTTGATGTTGCACTTGCATAGAGAAAGAGTTACGTACTTTCTAACAATAAATTTAATTTTAATTGTAAAAGTAAGACCTCAAATGGTTTGCTTGGACACTTATGAGGTTAGTTTACATTTCAAACTAAATGGCAGATGATAAAGCCGATCCTGAACGAAACCTCGCAGTACAATTGGAGAAGAGAAGAAGAAGGTAAAGAACATTATATGCGGTTTTTTCTTGGTTTGCCGTAACTGCCGTTTATATTGCCAATAAATCCACTATTTTTCTCTGTTATAAACTCGAAATAACAGCATCTTTGTGTTGTAGGTGCCGCTGTAACTTTCCTTCCAAGTCAACATAACAATTATTTAAGCTGTCTTGGTATTTTTATATGAGACAGTAAGAAGCTACGGCGCCCGTGGGTACTACGATTAGCGGATGAAAACTCGTGCATGAGCAGTTCATTTTGTACGTGTGTCTTACTGGAGGTAATTATTGCAGCTTGGCGTAAACTTGTAATTCCAAATTAACATTTCTTGCCTGTAATGGTAAGTAAAGTGTTAAAGCGCGCACGAGAACTAGACAGCACGGGAGTTTTTAAGAATGTTGCAATGGTAGGATATCTTTTTAATGGAAAGTATTTATAGAAAGATGAAAAGTGGCAAAAACTGTGCAGTATTTCGTGCACCATTATGTTAGGCTTGCAATAGTCTGAATGTTTTGGATTTCCACACCACCATTTTTGTATTCAGTTGTATTTTCGATACTTTTAAAAATTTTAAATTATCAAAAATTTATCATTCAAAAATATGTAGTATACTGACAAGTAAATTGAATTTTGAGAAAACT
>SMLS01069023.1:0-24264 GCA_004785975.1 Popillia japonica
ATGCTGACTAAACTTCGTTCTTGTGTATAGTACCAATTATAGAGTAGTCAGGAGAGTTATGTTTCATTAAAGAGATAGTATCGATTATGGTTTGTTCTTCTTGTTCGAGGTTTGATGGTATCCATAAGTCTTCACGTTGCTTAGTAAATATTCCACGGATTGTAGTAGCCTTTGACCACCAGATAATTCGGATGGTCGACAGGTTGTGTGTAGGTTTTGGAGTTATTTGGTTACGAAGGAAATAAGTAAGAATGTTTGTCTCTGCAATATGACGAGCTGTGAGTCGCTAGAATTTGCCTGCAGCTGTAGGTCACCATCCAATCTAAGGGCTTTAATAAACTGTAATAGCTGCCCAATGCAAATACAAAAAGTTTTTTCAAAAAGATAAAAGAGCAAAATAGAAACTATAAAGGGAAAGTTACCGGTATAAAAGATAGGAATGGGAGAGTTATAGAAGAGGAAAATCAGTACAAGAAAATATGGGTAGATCACTTTAATGAATTACTTAACGAGGACAATTTTGACGAAGAAATTATGAAGGAAAAGAATGGAGAAAGTCAAGATGAAGAACCAACAATGGACGATGTTATACGATAATTAACAAAGCTAAAAATAGTAAAGCACCCGGGCAAGATGGAATGAATATGGAATTAATAATATACGGAGGAGACCAAATAAGAGAACAGATATATCAATTAGTGAAAAGGATATGGACAGAAGAAAGAATGCCGGAAGAAGGAGGAGGGGACAAAACTTAACAAAAAAAGAGACTAACAATGCTGTAGTAATTACAGAGATATTACGCTGCTAAATGCCGCTTATAAAATCGTGTCAGCAGTCATACAGAGTCGTCTAGCTAAAAAAATGAAAAATGTGGTAGGGCCTTATCAGTGTGGGTTTATGCAAGGTCGGTCGACAGTGGATGCTATCCATGTAGTCAAGCAAATAATCGAAAAAGCTCATGAATGTAATATGGAAATAGAAATGCTCTTTATAGATTTCCAGCAGCCCTGTGATTTGTTGAAGAGGGACCAACTCATGCTAGCATTAGAACAATTAGGGATAGATATCAAGCTAAGAAGGTTGATAAAAACGACCATGACGCAGACAAAAGCCAATATAATAACACAAAAAGGTGAAACGGAAGAGTTTAGTATTAACAGAGGAGTAAGACAAGGGGATTCATTGTCAACAACACTTTTCAACTTAGCACTGGAATATATTACAAGGGGGGATTAATAAGAGTAGTCTTAGAATAGGAGAAAGACAACTGATTGCATACGCTGACCATGTCTTATTAATAGCTAAACAGAGAAGAGTTATGGACAAAATGCTGCAAGTTATAGTAACAGAAGGCAAAATAGGATTAAAAATAAATTAAGCTAAAACAAAAATAATGATCATTGGTAAAAACATAAGGAACGCAAATATAGAAATAGGAACACATGAATTTGAGCAGATGAATAGGTTTAAATATCTAGGTGTTATGATGGGGAAGAGCTGGGAAAGAGGAACTGAGATAGACGAAAAAATAATGGCAATAAATAAAGCACTTCATGCAAATAAGAACCTATTAAAAAGTAAAATAGTTGTTAGAAACACAAAATTAATGATTTATAGAATAATGATAAAGCCGATAATAGTAAGAGATGCCGCGGAAACAATGACATTCACAAAAAAAAAGAGGAAGAGACCATCAGAACACCAGAAAGACAGATAATACGTTCAATACTAGGACCGGTCAAGATAGAAAAAAATGTGTACTGAGCAAGGAAGAACAGTGAAATAACGAAAGAGCTGAAGGAAGAGGATGTGGCTCGAGAAATAAAACAGAAAAGGGCAAAGTGGCTGGGACATGTATGGAGAGCTGGACCGTCTTCGGTCTTGTGCTCGGTACACCTGTGGGAACCATCGAATAAAAGAATATGCGGACGGCCAAGAACGAGATGGCTACAGGAGGTAGAAGAGGATCTGAGAAGAGGAGGGGTAGCTGAGTGGAAAGAGAAGGCTGGACGCAGAAAGATATGGAGAGATATAACGCTAAAATTTGAAATGAGGACTGATCCACCTCAAAAATGGATCTAGAAAGCTGCTTAGGGGGCAGTGCAGACCCATAAGGGATATTTTTCACCGTTATGGGACTTTGCCCCTAGATTTTCTGTCTTTAACGTTGCCCTGAATGGTCAGTCGCTCCAAATTCTCATATTTTCGTCGACGAATGTGTCCAAAATATGCAAGGATGAATCGGCTGCAAATGGTGGATAGTCCATCCATGAACCTGAGCTCATCCAGTATTGAAACATTCGTTCGATGTGCAGTCCGCGGTATGCGGAACATTCTCCGCCAATACCACATCTCGAATGCATCGATTCACTGCTTATCAGATGATTTTATTGTCCATGATTCAGAACCATATGAAAATACCAAACTATGTACCAGCGCTTTCTAGCTGTCTTCGGTTATGAATCTATCCATTCAAATCTTTGTTAGGTTCGACATTGGTGTTTTGGCTAATGTTATCCGTCTTCTTTCCACGTCTTCTAGTGAGGGACGTTAGTACAGCCCAAAGACCACTCCACCAGAGACAATAGAACGCCTTCTTGTAGTCCATGAAGCATAGGAGCATGGGCGTATTGAATTCACAAGCTTTCTCAATTAGTTGTCGAATGTTGAACGTTTGTCTATGATAGCTCCCGCGAAATGACTTGTAAGAATTGCTGCGATAGGCGTGCAGTTAGATATCAGCAGGATCTTCGTCCTCCGCCCCGCAAAATCTGCAGTTATTATTGTGTTTCAAACTTATCAGAAAAGATGTGGTTACTTTGATTGATTTGATTTCTTTGCTGTATAGTGGTAATATTATTACTTAGTTTTATTGTTTATAGTAATTTTATTTATTTTGCCAAAGATTAAGATTATCCGAATATGGGTTATGCTTTATGGCGTAAACTGTATATGCAGCACTCAGAAGCGACATTCCACACCGGTGTTTTATTTCAGTGATATTTTCCCGTTATCCTATTACAAATTTTAATCCCTACAGCCATCGTTTACAGTTCAATAATTCTTCGTTAATAGAAAGCAAGCAAACAGCCACAATTCAATTAGTAGTGAAACTTTGCCGGATTGAATGCAAAATTTGAGGTATTCTTCTTAATGCATTTAATTAAATGAGGAAGGAAGGAAAAGGTAGAACGGCCGCCGTTGGCTTACGTACAGGAGGGGGTAGGAGGACGTCTGTGTTGCGTCGTTTGTAAAGTTTCCTCTCGGAATCGAATTTGTTTGCTGGATGAGGTTGGGGAGGAGAGATGGCGGCAATGGGTAAGATCTGAACCCCTCTACTGCTATCACTATGCTCTAGCGCTAGAACGTCGCCTCTATCGTTTGGGGTGCCGCGTTGGTCGCAGTTCGTTAAAAACTTTTTCTTCGAGTCGACGACGAGAAATGTAATTGGCAATATTTGAAACTGCTACTAAAACAGACTCCAGGTGTGTTTCAAACAGGTAGTTTTGAGTAAGTTTCCGACGACAGTATGGCGAGATACTACGTTCGCAGACTCAGCTCACTTTCAGAGGAGACGCAATCGCATCACATCATCACCGCATCTATTTTAATAAGCTACTTATTCCATGCAATATCCTCCCGTCGAGCCCGCATAATTATATTCATAACTTAAGACGTTAGAACGGTTAGAAAGGAAAATTTTATACAGCCCCTTTTTTCTATCGCAAGAAGAAAATTACATTTCCAATTCATGAAATGGTAAAAGGTAAATATGCTATGTGAGGGAGCAGCAGCTCAGGTTCTGACCGTTCAACGTACACAGTACGTGGATGCTGAAAACTGTAAAGTTTTATAACGTACTAAACGTTCTGGCTGCATATTTTATGAATGGATGGTTAAGAACTGAAAAACTGAGTGAAAAAATATATTACCCGTTTTGTTATTATATGGGATAGAATAAGTGTGGTGAGGAATACAGAGAATGATAAGCTGTTATTTGCATCTTTGTTTTGGAATAAAATCATTAAGCGAATTAAAGTTGTTTTCAAATGTACTGTGAACTGTAAATGTTTATTAGAGGAAGGATATTAAATTATGAGGTAATATTAATATGGCTATCTCTACTGTAGTTGATTCTTTTTGAGATATGAGTTACTGTGTTGCTTTTGCTAGAGAATTAGCTAAAATTAGATTTTATGAGTACTGACATTAAAAATATGTAATCCAGTAGTGATTTAAATATCCAAGTCGGGAAACGACACCAGAATTGTACTATATTACTAATGGTAAATATACATGGAATGCATGCGTGCATACACATGACAAAGGCTAGTGATAAGCTATTCTGACAAACAAACTAGTAAAATCCCGTGATCATTTGCTCTATTGGAACATTATATACATACATACATACTTATATGTACATATGTACATACCAACCTACCATTCATGAAATGAAAACTACAGGCCACATTTGCAAAAAGATTGCACTAGCTTTCGTATATGCGTCAATGTGAGCTATTTACGCAAAAATATACAACTTTTTTATTACGGTATTTATTAGTTTCGAACTTTTATGGATATTTCCGAAATTTTAACAGATTTTAAAAAGCTCTGTTGACGGGATACCTTTCTTTAGAACTGGTATTATGTGGGCTTCCGGTTACAGTCGTCCAAATATATACAATACAATAAGTAAAATTAAGTAAAACACAAAGAAATATGTAAGAACAAAAATAACTAAACGTTTCACCACGAATGTGAATGTACTTCTTCAAGAGAAGTGTTGGGGCACACTAGGTCTTGTGACCTAGTGGCCACATGGCATAACCCGGCCATTAGAAGGAAACAAGTCTGATCGTGTGCAAAAACTTCTGACTGAACGGTAGGTGAGGGATGGCAGAAAGTTACGATAACTCGACGTGTTAACTACACTAGAGGCGAAAATCTTCTGATCAAGAACAGCACGGTTAACAAGTCCAGTTTCCTCACTAACAAGAATATACGAATCGCTTGAATCCGATACGTATACGTTGATTTTATGTAAACTCGCACCCTTTCTGAGAGAATTTCCAAGTACAATGCCAATTAAAGCTGATATATCAGAAACTCAAGCCTTAGTAGTAGGAATTATGATTGTAATATGAAAACTGTAAATAATATTGTAAAAGAGTGGAAAAAATCAGTTAGCATTCTTAAAATATTACCAATGACATCAGATTCTTGAACTTGCTCAATAACATATTCCAGGTAACAGGATAAGTTTGAAAATGATCCTTAGGTATTCAACAACACGTTTTACTCAAGTTTTCACTAGCAAAATTCCATTTGAAAGAGGATTTCCTATTTCAAATTGTAACTGAAGCCCGTTTTAGACGATGTCAGTTTTCCTAAGTAATTAGACAGGAAATTAACTATCAAAAATTAGACATCATATATCGATAAAAATTTGAAAAATGTATTTAATCATGTCTTACACGTATTTGTCAGAATTCTTAAGAAATCGACGCAAACTTAAAAATATCCTTGCGCAAAATATTGGACAGTATATATGGTGCAAATACATATTTATCTACATTATTAACATTAAACGTTACAAGTTTAACATTTGACAGCTGTTTCGGGGTTATGTATACTGTATGTATGTATGTACATATTTCATATGCTGGCACTGCTTAATTCTCTCCCTGATATTTCTCGATCAACGCTATTAGGAGTATCATTTTGTACATCATACGATTGTATGGTGACAGATGTGCATGCAAACGTCCGGGAAGTAGCGTAATTTTCCCCTGTAACTAATTCTGAACCAATCGAAGAATGTGGTGTTTCACTTTTGTTTAATTTGTAATTGTTGTGTTGTTCTACAAGAATATTGAAGTCATAACTATTCATTCGTCATTTCACCGAGCAAATCATGGTGCGCAGAAGTGCTATGCGCCGATTTACTATGAAAATAGAACGTTTCCAAAGAAATTTTTACTATCAGATTTACCTGGTAAATTAGGTATAGTATAATATAGTTCATGTTTTCCACGATGTCTAATTTCTGATGGGTAATTTGCTAATTTTTTGGCAAAACTGACATCGTCTAAAACGGGCTTTATAGGTATCTTCAAAAGCATTCTTAATCTGCGAACTTCCAAACATAGACCTATTTTTACCAGTAGAATTCGATTTTCCACTTCATTTCCTTATCCAAAAAGAGATTTTCGAAATATTTTCCAGATTTTTAGGATGAAACTACGATGCTTCTTTGTTTTTTTATTAAACTGCATTTCCACCAATCACAGCCTTGAATTTTCAGATTTTCTTATTAATTTCCATAGAAACAAACAAAGAGATACGTTTTAACGTCGAAAGAGTACTCACGCACAAATTTTGAGCTCCGATAAAAAAAAACTACTAACCTCCTCGTGTTTTTTTTTTCTTTCGCTATTCCTTTATGTGATATTATTATTTATTGATTTTATTCGTTAATTGGGTATAATTTGTAAAAGGTGTGGGTCTGATATTTAATATTTGAGTAATAAGTTGCCTAAGTAGTTACTTTTCAATTTATTGATTGGCTAGCAGCAACATCTAATCGCTACCAGACATATAAATTTCACTAACTCAGTTTTTCCCCTCTTCAACGTTTGACTACTTGTATAACCTACGGGGTTTATTAATTTAGCCAAATTCAATATTCAATTTTACCTTATTTTGTTTTTAATTGAAATAAAGAGGAGCTATTTGTTATTGTTTTAAATAATTGTTTCTTTTATTCTAATAATAAAAATACAAAGTGGCGTATCCGCGAACCCAACGAACGACCCATTACTCTACCAATTCTTGAGCTACCCTCGTGAGCAGGGATAGTGCAATATACACACAGGTATACAGGAAGCAAGCTGGTAATTCGGTTTGTGATAAGATAACGAACTAATTGTTCATATGAGTTTCAATATTTCGTCATTGTTGGCGCATCGCCCTGTATATATATTTTTTATTTTAGTTTTACGTTTGTCATCATAAACCCGTAAAAAATAGACCTATTACCATTTCACTGTGGTTTATGACGGCTCAGACCGTTGGGAAAACCGAAGGGTGTTAGATTTATTAAGTAAACGGTCAATAATTTTATTGTCGGCTTTACAGAACATTTGTATACAATCTATTCAGAATAATTGTAAATTCAAAGAAATAACATTGTAACCATCCCATTTAATATCTTTCCACAATAGATTTTAACTTTTTCGTTGTAATTCTCTTAGAAACTCTTTAGTATGGACATTACCTATTGTTGCAGATCACGAAAGAGCAGTCATTAAGGTTGCTTTGAAAGCTAGGACATTCCCTTACTACAATACCCAATATTCGGGTCAGGAATAGTGGGGAAGATGTTGCGAAGCGTCCTTTTAATATTTGAGAAAAAACAAATTGAGTTCCATCAAACACTCCGCGGTGAAAGCAACTACCCGTCCAATAGACAATACGTTTCGCGAAAATATGAGACAACAAGATAGTACCCAACGGTGTGCGTTCATTCCATGTTATTTTTGTGTTAGACTTTAAGAGTGAATAAATGTGTTAGAATAAATCAATTGTAACCTATTCGGCCTTTTATTGAAGTAAAGTTTGACAGTGCGTGGTCTTACAAACCATCACTAGTGGTGAAACAATCCACAGTTTTAGTTTCGGAACTAAAAGCAGTATACGTAGTCCTTCAAACCAGGAGGATTCAACAGTCATTTTATTTATGACTTCATCAGCAAGTACAGTTAAAAGAAATTACGATAATGAAACAACAAGCAAAAAATTGTTAATTAAAACTTATAACAGTAAAATTCTTAAATATATATGTTCACTTTAATACCCAGTCAATTAGAATAAAATATATAAATTGGTGAAGTTTAAAAACATCGTGTAAGGCAAAAAAATTGTTTGTAATGAAATGATATTGTATGTACGAGGTCTGAACATAACATTTATAGCCATAAATTTGTGTTTAAAATATTGCAATAAATGTTCGTTATACTATGTGCCATCTCAAGAAACAACCTTTTCTTCTAGTTATTATCAATTTGTAAGATAGAGGTATTACTCTAAATCAAAAATGAGAAGGCAGGTGAATTCACGTTTGGAAAATATAAAGCATCGTATAACCTTGTGTTTAAAGGTTAATGGTCAACATTTTCAGCAACTTTATTTAATTATTGTAGGATACCGTACTAAATGCCAATCTCATGTGTCATTTTCAGTGAAAGTTCATTTATTATTTTTAATAGGTTGTACTAACAATTTAAGAACAGACATGCGTTTAGAAATAGGCCCAAAACGACTAGTGAGACCCTTGTTATACATACAACAGGTAATTATAAAAATTCAACTTCAATCGTCAACTAAATGAAATCATATGATAATTCAAGATGCTGTAAACACAGTCTCAAGCCGAAGCAGCTGGTTATGTCCTCACAAGCGCAGGACCATGGTTGAAATTAAACTATAAAACACGGATCTGTCAAACTCGCGGACTCAAGCAGAGACACAAGCTGAAACCCAGACTGCGAATATGACCCTAAGATACATTTTCTTTCCATACTCTAACCTTATTCAACTTTCGTATACCTCCGGTATAATAACATTCAGAAGATTCGGCCCGTTAATATCTTAATGGATATTTTTCAGTTCGACGTAACATTGGTACAAGGTTGGAATTTTAAGCAGTGGCATCAAACAGAGATAGGCGCACTACAGGGAGAAGCGAGAGACAAAAACACGAACGGAAAAGTAAGAAAAAAGGAAAGGACGATCGAGGTGGAAGAGTGATTTCTACGTTAGGTCGGCCGCACCAAATGATGATCGTCCGAAGTGTTGGCGTCCAGTTTTAGTATTCCGGACGGCATGTCCGCCGTCTAAACCGGCCATCTTCTTCGCACCACCGGCCGGGAGGTTCGCCAGTTCACCCGGGCGATGGATGATGAGCTCAAATACCCAGTCGGGTATTTTGCGGTAGAAAGCTGAGCGCAATGCCGATGTATAGAACAACTGGAGAGAGAGAAACAGTAAAAAATGTATGAGGTGTACGAGGGGTTGTTTGAATTTATTCCGTTTTATTTCTATTATCTTTCCACGGAATCAATTTTTTATAAGGGCAGTCGCAAAGATTGATTTTCTACAACTGATATTCGTGCTTGAAGATTACAACTGATACAATTGTGTCTTTCTGAAACTTCTAGATCTATTTCTTAGTTAATGCTCATTTCAAATCCCCAACCGAAATTTTCATCATAATTCCTTAAATTTAAGGGTGTTTTGCATTGCGGCTCATTGGTATATTGTGCCCTACGTTAGTTGTACGAAGCTAGAGTTTTCCTGGACTTTTAGCTCCAAATCCAGTGTAAGCGCCTTAAAAATTACAATAACTGTGATAGTTTCAGAGAAGATATTTTTTCTTGATTTATGACATCCTTGTTGAGGTGGTTGGCATGGCTTCTGCGACTGTGGTGCAATTCGATGTCAGGTATTTCGGACTTTCATCTTCCATCCAGCAGAATCTGTAGTTGCTATTTTCTTCCAGACCTATCCTTGCAATGCGTTTTCCAACGTGATAATGTTCTCTAAAAAATCCTGTGAGGACGCGTCGTCTGTTTCTGCCTAGTTCTAGCATTTTAAATCTAGAAGTAAAGTGATTTTTTAAAAGTGTATTGTCTCTTTTACATTTGAAATTTAATAATTCAATGAATACTAAATAGCTGTTTTCCGAATGGTAAGTGGTACTGATCACAAAACAGGACCGGAAACAATAAGTTCAGCGACGTTTTGTATACTGACTATTTTTACTAAAAGATTTCGCCTACTTAACAAGTTGTTTACATTTTTGATATATGGCTAAAAATGAATGACTCTTACCGAGGTCGACCAGCGAACATCTACTTATTTCAAACATCACCGAATGTACCAATGACAACACTAAAGGTTGGAAGCCCGATGATAGTTAGATGGACGTGATTTTGTGTGTATCCTTCTCAGTTCTTCTTCAAATTTCCGTGTATAAAACTGATTGTGAGCCGCATCTTTTAAATTCTGACATATCTTGGTGACTGGAAGAAACTTTTCACTAATTGTAGCCACTGGATTGCGTGAATTGTAATTCTTTTCGAATTGGAGGTAGATCTCTGGATTAAATAGTATATTTATGTATATAAAATGTATATTATATTATTTCTATAAATATACTATTCTATCGGGTGAGTGCACATTATACATATAATGTACACTCACCAGAGAAATGATGCCTAGGTTTTAGAAACAATAGGATGCGATTAGTTTGATGCAAAGCAATTTCGATACTACACTACGGGAGTGTTAATCACTCCCAAAATTCATGAGCTTACAATAGAGCATTGGTTTGTTGGAAACTATAATCGCAGCGTTCTAACTTGAGTCTTTTCGCAGCCGTAGACCTTTTATTTACCACCTATCGTTGAAGAAGATGTAATTTAAATTATGGGTTCCTTTCCTGATAATTATCTGTTAAGATCTGGATAAACAAGGACAAATTGACGTTGTGTATATTGAATTTATTAGCGCCTGTGATATGTTGATCACGCCATTTAACTTCCGAAGTTTTCTGACTTTGGTTTAAGCTCTTCCATCGTGCAGCTAATCGACTCCTATTTAATTGGTAGACGTAATTATGCTCATTATAATTGCTATAAATCGTTTAGCTTCTTTCCGACCTCAGGTGTGCCACAGGGTTTAAGCTAGGTCCTTGACTCCTTATTTTATATACATATAAATGATCTAGAATATTTCTCGTGTCCTGTACTGGCGTATGTGGATGATTTTAAGATTTATAAATTTATAGCAAGTTGGAAAGATGTTCTAAACTTACAGGATAATATTCAATAAATTATCGACCGGTGTACTATATGTATATAGATTGAAATTGAATATTAGGAACCGCTGGTTTGTTTCTTATACTAGGAAACATAATCCCACCGCATCTGTATAGAGTATAAATGGCAAGCTATTGAAGAAGGTCGGCGTTTTCAATGACCTTGGAGTATTTGTTGATTCTGCTTCTCTCCAAATATTACAAGCCTTTCTTTGTCTGCCTCTAAAATATTGGGGTTTGTTCCTTGTGATTTTTTTTAAACTAGAAACTACTAAAACAATATTTTTAACATTCGTTGTGAGTAAATTGGAATATCCGTCGCAAGTCTGGTCACCACACTACCTCTATCTTCAGGTCTACTTTGAAAAAGCTCAACGTCGCTACCTGAAATATTTATCCTTATAAGCTGATGGAATGTATCCCGAACGAGGAATCGACTATATGTGCCACTCCATAGACATGGTATGGGATCTCTGAGACTTTGCCGCGCATGGCAAGGTGCACGTTTTATATGGAAGTTTGTCCATGGAGTCGTTGATAGCCCATCTCTTTCTTCTTCCCTTGACTTTTGTGCCCCTCGTTTTACCTCACGTTCCCTGACTTCTTTCTCTCTTCGTCTTTCTAGATCTTTCTTATCCTATAATAATATGTTCTTTGGTCCATTATTATCGCAGAGACACAAGTCGTATTCAAGACTATAAATTTGTGTTACTACTATACCTTGTTTTTTAATAATAGGATCTAATCGAAACTAGCCCGCCAAAATATAGGCTTACGATTGGTTTATTGCCTGTCAAAGCTACAGTGCCGAAATTTGCTAAACTTTAAAGACGCCATATTGTAGACACAGCTGATTGAGTAAATATTTTTCTGTTATCTTTTTGTGTTTCTACTACGATTAAAGAAGAAAATCATTTTTTTAACTATTTGACGGTAAAAATAAATCCACAGCTTAGTACAAGTGGATTATCAATATCGCCTCCAAGAAAACGTGTTACTTTGAGGCGTGGACATTTCTCTGTACAGGAAAAGCAAATTACACTGAACATATACAAGAAAATTATTGGTAGTAATCCTACAATAAAGAAAACACAGATAACACTGAAAATTGCAAAAATTTTAGGTAACATACATAAATTGTTATGAATTTGTAGATATATTTATATTTAACAATAATAGTAGGTGTTTCGAAGTCAAGTGTTTTCGGTATTCTTGGTAAATATAAAGCTAAAGGACTAATTTCACCACCATTAGAACAAGTTGGAAGAAAGGCGGTGCTACCTATATTTGGCGACACTATTAGATACCTGATGAGAAGTTTTCTGAGATTTCCAGTGCTATATACAAATCCTTATGGTACGAAAGGACTAATAAGGCTAAATAAAAAGCTGTTGCTTGTTATTATGACGAAAGCGCAGCGTGTAAATCATCTGTCAGCTGGAGGAATGATCGAAATGAACACGAATACATTCACATCTACGTTAAACTTTCTCCTGATACCGTAGATTAAATTAATATATTATGTTTCAGGTTATACGTGAAGCATTTTCATTCTATGCCATCTTGAGAAAATTTCTTAATAAGTAATTAAAAATGAATCTCTGTTCGGAAGGAATTAAATAAATCTTTGCAAAATTAAATTTTGAATTTATACCACCTAACATATTTGTATATTTTTCTATACGATTCGCGTTAAATACATCCGTGCAGTATAGATAAATTTATTAAGTTCGTAACTTAATAAACCGCTAAAGTCATACAACACTGTATATGTATATATATATATATATATCACCCTGTATACAGCCGCGAGTATGCACCACCCTGTATACAATGCTATTAATATACCACCCGCGTATATGTACAGCAACCTAATTATACCACCACCACACAATAATACTACATAATGTGCCGCCCCGTATATGCACTTAATGTTTACACAGTCCTTTTTTATTATTTGTTTAATAACAATGTAATCCCAGAGTCATTAAATGTCGTCACGAATGGCCTTCGACATCGCCCTTTGTTTATTATTAGTGTCACTTCGGTACGTGCCGTTATTGCGGACGGACGTATCGTTGTCCGCGGGGTTCATTTTCTAACAATAGTATTTTCCGCTGTTGTATTTCTATCTGTGCGGCTTTCGCATTTAGTTTTCTTCTATCTATATTATTCCCGTTAGGCGAACATGCAATTTTTGACTGCTGTCCGTAAGGTTTCAATTTTTTAGTTATTTCCAACTTCAAATGCGTGCAGTTGTTATAGATTTAGTTGGTATTTTGTTATCAACTAACCAACTACACAATATGAATGCTGTGTTGTTATTTTTCTTCAAATATCAACGATTGTTGTAAAGCATTCATGTTGGGTAATGTCGTTTCGTTTCTTGAGTTGAGTGTTTGGGTGCTGAATGTGTGGGTTTGTAAGTAACTTTCTTCGTGTGCTTGATTTCTTGGCTGCCTATATAAACCATTTAAATGCTCTGTAGTAACTCATTTCCCAAATTTTACACAAGGGAGGTATGCAATAGTGTGAATGCTGTCACTAGAGCTCGTATGGTCGTTGGGTTCTTGCTTTCTGTTTGACATTCGAAGACGTCCGAATGGGTGCTCTAATGGCACAGTTCCAATGACACCAAAATGCCTCTGTATGAGGCCTATCAAACTGTTGTGGATGCTTGGCGTCCACAAGAGTATCGATGTGGTAGCCTCAATCTTGCGCATATCTCCTTTGTTCTAATTTGGGATCAATGACTGCTGCAATGTATTCATGTTGGGTTATAGTCTTACATTCTTTACCGTGTCGTTTCTTCCACGACACGAATTCTCTTGAGTGTTTGTGTACTAACAATGAGTGTGTGAGTGTGATGTTGAAGTGCAAGTTATTTTCATCGTGTGTTAGATGAACGAATGTGAGCGATTAGTTGGTGAGTGTGTGAGGGTGATGTTGTTGTGCAAGATATTTTCATCGTGTGCTTGATTCCTTGGCCGCCTATATATTCAATGTGAATGATCTGTAGTAACTCATTTCCCAAATTTTACACAATGGAGGTATACAATAGTGCGAATGCTGTCACTGGAGCTCGTATGGTCGTTGGGTTCTTGCTTCTTGTTTGATATTTGGATTCTTCCGAATGGGTGCTCTAATGGCACAGTTCCAATGACACCAAAATGCCTCTGTATGAGGCTTATCAAACTGCTGTGGGTGCTTAGCGTCCAGAAGAGTATCGATGTGGCATACCCAATCTTGCGTATATCTCTCTTGTTCTAATTTCGGATCAATGACTGATGCAATGTATTCATGTTGGGTTATAGTCTTACATTCTGTATCGTGTCGTTTCTTCTACAACGACACGAATTTTCTTGAGTGGTTGTGTTCTGAGTGTGTGAGGGTGATGTTGGAGTGTAAGTTATTTTTATCTTGTGCTTGATGAATGACTGTGTGCGATTATCTGGTGAGTGTGTGAGGATGATGTTTGAGTGCAAGTTATTTTCATGTTGTGCTTAATGAATGACTGTGTACGACTATTTGGTGAGGGTGTGAGAATGATCGTGTTGAAAGGTTGTGCACTGAATGTGTGAGAGTGATGTTAGAGTGAAAGTTCTCGATAGCCTTTTGGATGTTTGACAGTTTGTTACAGGCAATGGGTGAAGCGACAACGATTTTTAACGGCGGAGTTAGTTTGTGCCAACATTTACGAAGCGTCTATCTTCTCTACTCTTCTGAGATAGGAGCTCTACGATATTTTTTAGATTAATTTACCGACAAATATTTGCTTAGTTAAAGATTAGTATTTTTATTTTTCGTTGTCACTGTTGGTGGATTAACTAAACAAATATAACGTTCAATATTTAAATTTATATTAATGTAAAGGTTAACAATTATTGGATTACTTACGAAAATCTAAATTAATTAATATGAGATTGCTGTTACGAATCGGATATAGTTCATATTTGTTTTGTACGTAAGCATCAAGTAATTCCATACTTATTGCAATTTATGACGTATGTACAGTTTTAGTGTAATATTTGTTTGGGGCTTACTTCTTGCGCCCTTTTACCTTTTCGGTCATGGGGCACAATTGGTAGGTCAGAATGAGGAAGCCGGGAAATGAGGTCAACAATTTGTTGGCTTTATGTCTTGGTGAAGGTCGGGTAAGTGGAGGGGCCTCAATAATGTTGTATTAAGTTGTAAGTCAGCGAAGTATGAAGCTTTATCACTAGTACATGGAAAAATATACGTACATGAACTGTAAATAATAAAATCTATATTTGGGACTCGCTTCTTACGTCCTTCTACCTTTTCGGTGGCTGTAGACAATTGGTGAGTCAGCGTGAGGAACCCGAGAGATTAGGTCCGCAATTTGTTGGTTTTATCTTTTGGGGAAGGTGGAGTAAGTGGAGGTATTTAAATAAATTGTGAAGCTTCATTCTTCCGAAAATATAGATTTTTGAATTGTCAACATTTGTTATTTCTTGTATCGGTAAATAAAGCTGTTAGATTATACTTAAAGCATTTTCATTCTATACCCTGTTAAGAATCGTTCTTAATAAATAATTCGCAATGAATCTCTGTTTGGAAGCAGTCTGGCTTAAGATTTATTAAAGTCCGCAATAATAAAATGAAACTAGTTTCTTATAATCCGAGATTAGCTAGAAATTAATCGATTTGGGGCTGCTCTAGATGCTGATAGAAATAATGCATATGCTTCATTAGTGTATTGACCGCAAGCTAAACAAGTCGTTAGCATCTAAAATGGAATATATATCTGACCACATTCTCGTAACGGTGATCAGTTTTTTCAAGATTTTGTGTAAATTTACGTCCTACAAACGGCAAACGCCAATCAGATCTTACCGTAAATAACTTATTTGATTCTAATACATCATTTAAATTTACCACCAAAATTGCTGTCAGTTTAATTTGCCTAATGTGAAGCTATTATTTGGTCTTCTTAATAAAAAACGAGGTATAGTAGGCAAAAAAATTGAAAGGATAAATTTGTTATCATTTAAACCTTCTGTTAGCTAAACCCTTTTGAATTCATTGTAAGCTACAGTATTCCTTATGTTTATTGAATTTTGGTATCTGTTCGTAACAAATGATTTATAGGATTTATAAATTATTGCTATCACATAAGCTGAAGTTTTAATACGCTATTAACTCTTACCATTTCCTCAACTTTCTTCCATCCGCAGACTTTTTTACAAATATATTTATCGCAAAACAAATCCAAGTTGAATGTCAAAGGAAATATCGAACACTAAACCTCCTTTAGGCATACACAAACGTAAACATGAATGGTAGTTACTGGTGTTAGTTTGTTATTTAAATCTACTTTCTCTTTTAAGGGAATGGCCACTAGTTTTCTACGTAGTACAATTCAACAATAGTTACATTTGGAGATTCGATGTTAAATCGCATCGATAAAGAAACTCGAAAGGGATTGACAAGCATTGCCTTGTCAAATGCAGGAGAGGAGATTTCCTATTAGGGACATGCGGTTTGGGCGTCCTTGTCGTCGTATACCTCCGCTCAGATACGTTTGTAGGATGCACACACAAAGAATCCTAAAGCCTGTGTGACGAATGGTTCTTTTTTCACTAAAGATACACATCAATATGTTGAAAGAGAAGTGGTAGTACAACGTTTTCCTAAATGGTTACATATTGTCGTGTCATTTAGCTGCAAGCATATTTACGAGAATATTACGAGAACTTACAATGATGTAAAACAGAAAAAGAACATTTCTTATATTTTTAATTGAATTATATGTAAGGAAAATCGAAAAGTTATATATTAATGTTATCAAAATTTACATTAAGTATTAGATTTATTATTACAACTGATGACGATGGCGCAAATTAATCAAATGATACACTGCTGTAATTGTGTTATTTGCGCAAGTTTCAACAGGATCTTTATTTAGTCCAAATTAGTGGAACTGGAAAAATTTCATGAAAATGACTAAAATGTATTTACTTTATCAAGTTATTTCAAACTAAACTCCACAACTTCAGTGTGTAACATTATCTTTAACCATCGTATGTGCTTCGAAATAAAAACAGTTCTTGAATTATAACGGTATCTTAGTCGTTGTAGACAGCGCCGTAACCGTAAATTTGTATTGTAGATCAATAATGACAGCCTTCATAAATTACGACGTAATCATTAGGCTGCTATAGCTAAACTTCTGAAATGCTGAAATTTAACTCCAACATATTGTATAAAAACTTTTCGAGCCCTTGAAAATAAATTCTTAGCCGTCAAAATACCACATAATTAACGC
The DNA here is from genome assembly GCA_004785975.1 of Popillia japonica. Classification (NCBI taxonomy): domain Eukaryota; kingdom Metazoa; phylum Arthropoda; class Insecta; order Coleoptera; family Scarabaeidae; genus Popillia; species Popillia japonica. Next base: position 17,175 of record SMLS01069023.1, read on the forward strand.
GAAATAGTTTCGCAGTATAATTGTGCTTGTCTAATAATATCTGCTTACAATGTTGGGAGGAAGCAAAGAGTCCCTCGCAAGTAATTTATGTATATCATTTCGCGAGGGTTTGCCTGCGGCTAGGGTTAGCAAATTTTATTGCATGCTACCCCGTCATAAAGCAGCCTCAATTCATTATGCGCTGTATAAAATTGCATACTCGCTAAATTTATCGTGAAGAATTACAGGATTCATAATTAGTAAATGTGCACAAGTTTCTGAGTACGTCGTAGTTTTTAGGTTTCAAACAGCAATAATTTAACTGCATATGTAGTGTAAAGAGTATGGGCTAGACGTTGCATTCTGCAATCTTGCACGCTTGTGTACCGAATATAACGCTTATATATATGTATGTATATACATTATACATACATATAAATTCCTATGCTTTCGTGTAAAAATGAAATTCTTAAAGTTTGACTAGTAAGATATGTATAACAGCCGCATATGCATAATACTGGTAAAATACATTCGTCAATAATTTAATGTTTTTGCTCTGTTTTACCAAATATAACTACTGTTACTTTTTTATTCATTATTTTATTTCTCGATTGCACAGTTTTTCCTTTTTTTCTCCATTTCTTTTTCGGCACTCTTGTGCTTCCTATTTTAATTTTTGGCCTCGGCAACAACTTCAATAATAAATCTGAGGACGAAATACGTTTGACAAACCACTTTTTACAACCCCAGAATATAGGTTTCTTCTAAGAGCATACAATATCAAACTCTTAATGTAGAATTGTGCAAAGTGGAAAGATATAAAGAGTTTAAAACAGTTGTACACTGTCAAATTTGATTCCGAGACCATACTGATATGCTAGAGGAAGCTCGAACAAGTGATAAAAATATAATATTATATTGCGATTGACACAAAGTTAGTCTGAGATTAGAGACAATGAAACAGCTGATATGTTAATAAGATACGCTAGAGAATGACCTTGGGGTCACGATCGACATATATGGAAATTTCTGTGGCAGTTTCACAACTTGCCAGACCTGAATCCTTTGCTAGGTACCGATCCAACTAAAGTAGATTTGCCACATGGGACACTGCAAAACTCTTGCGAGTCATCCAGGCGAGGAGAGTTTACTTAATGTAGCGTGTATGAGAAAAATAAGAATGCTTAGACGAATGTTAACGTACTAAATAAGCAAATGCATCGAATGGGTGTAGTGAACTCTCTCATATGTAGGAACTGTAGGAGTGCAGGAGAGAGTCTTGCGCACTTTCTTGTTTACAGTGGCAAATAGGGAGAAGATGATATGATTTTCTTCTTTCGGTGAAACCAGGTCTAGAGTGCTAAAATGACATGGCGCACCATAGTCGCTTCTTACGAGTTGCCTTTCAAATCGATCTCGATTATGATAAAGGATATGAAAGGTTTTTTTTGAGTGTGTGAATGGCCAAAAATAGCAAATTTGCCGTCTTGTAAAATGGTATTATTAATGCTAAATAATTTTTTTTTACAGAAATAGTAGTTTATATAGTCGGAAGACGATCTAATTCTCTTGAATATGTGTGACCCAAAAGAGCAAAGAACCGAAGCAGAAGATCTGGTTAGGTTAATCAAAAAAGTTTCAATGGAAATTCCATATTATGGAAAACACTACTAGCATCAAACGGTATTGGCGTGAAATATTGCATCAGTGAACAGTGAAAGGTAACCATAGAACAGCGCCATGAAGTCATTCACTTTATAACCTTATGGACTTCTTCTAACGAAGACTTTCTGTGCACTTATGCCTTTGTTATGCTGTCCTGGACAATATGTTGGATTGTCTGACCGCCCCTTCTTCTTCCCCTAAGTCACACAGTAGGTCCGATGTTCTATTCCAGTTATATAGTGCGTCTCTAGGTAAGCCGTGTCTTGTTCGAATTCTGTTGACAGTTTGCCAGATCTGACATGGTCGAAACCAGCCAGCTTATCATGGATGTTTAAATATTGGCTCACGTCAGAACGGGCAGCTTGGTTCCATTTTAATTCCCATGGTTGCTCGATAGTGAAATTTTCGTCATGCAGGTATTTAGCTGTTTCATTACCGGACGTCTGGATTTAAACCTGGTAGATGTTCAGCCGAAATGTAGTCGTGGATTTGGAGCCGTCGCACGGTGGGGTATTTGCCCGATCTAGCTGGCCAAAAGTCGATTTTAAAAATTTTACAATTTGCATTTTTGAGGCAGGTAGGGGGGTTGATAAGACCTACCTACACCTAATTAACCCTCTCCCCCACTCTCCCTGGCGTGTAGTTAAGCTTACGAGCCTTCCGAATCAACCTAATTGCCCTTTGCAAATATTAGGATTTATCGCGAATTATTTCTATAGTGTTTGTTTAGTGGTAAATAGTGCTTGCGGTAAACATTTTTATATACTAATGGATCCTACTCAAGTAGGTAAGTGTATGTTCATATTTCACAGTCCTAGATTTTCGAAATTGTCTTTCGTATTTTGATAAGATGTATTTCCAAATAGGAGAATTTTCTTATATATTTTTTTAGTTTCTGAAAACATTAAGCTTTTTGGAATATACGCGGGTGAGTCCCGGCTTTAAATTTTGTTCGGATGGTAAGTTAACTATCTCCGCTAAGTTGTAGTGTAAAAATCAGCCGCCCCTTTTAGCCCCTTTTTGAAATATACTCATTTTAGCCCGGGAGAACGCCCACCGTTTACATGCAATTTCCTATATATCACCTCTGCTAGCGACTTCTCTTGAGTTAAGAATAGGATTCTTACTCCAATTTTTTTTCCTTGTTATTTATTTGTTAATTATTTTGTTTCAGGAGCGTCAGGAGTGAAAATACTAACTCGTGACGAGTTATTTAACGTAATGCACGAGCAGGATTTGCCAGATATAAACAAAAAATTACAATTTCTTGAAAATTGCCTTCTGAGCTATGATGATTATGAAGAGAGCGAAATCAATGAAATAAAGCAGAAATTGTCATACATAAAATCCGAATTTAAAAGAAGGTGGACTTTGGCAAATAAGACGGTAAGCAGATTTCGAGCGAGGGCGAGGCATCTTCAGTTGAAGAAGTGGATTCTGATTGATTTTAAAATTCTTATTCTTGTTGACGACAATCTGACTAATTAATAGGATAATGGGAATATTTATTTATTATTGTTGAATGTATTATGTTTTGTTGAGAGCTACCTAAGTAATTAGTAGGAATATAGTAATATTTGTTTATTATTGTTGAATGTATTATGTTTTCTTGACAACTATTAGGTAATTAGTACGATTATAGTAATATTTGTTTATTATTATTGACTGTATTATGTTTTGTTGACAACTACTAGGTAATTAGTAGGATTATTGTAATATTTCTTTATTATTGTTGACTAGATTATATTTTGTTGACTATGAAGTACTTGACAGATTAATTTTTTATCAAAAAATACTTTTCGTGTTACTTAGTATGCAATTTTATTAATTTCTCAGTATGTTCCGATGCGTTAAACAGCCGCTATACTTTTGGCCAGCTAGATCGGGCAAATACCCCACTGTGCGTCGGTTGTGCAGTATATTTCTGTACCCTCTGACCAGAGCTCCTTGTCTTCTCAGTTGAGGCAGTGGAATATGGCTGAGAGTGAAGAGTCAGTGGGTCGGTGTACCCTTTATGCAGCCAGGGACTGTTATGATTGTAGAGTTTAGTTGAGCGTCTAATCTGCCAGTATATTCAGCCAGGCGGGAGCACAATACTCAGATGAAATGTAGACAAGTCTGAGCATCACACTTCGCCAAGTTAAAGTTGTGGACCCCCGTCGTACCGCATTATTGTTGAGGTGGAAGTATATGAACTGTATTTCGTTACGATTTGGTGTCGGCCTCTATTTTCTAGTGTCCCCAAAATAATCAGGTCATATTAAGGATTCTTTTCGTATCATCTAGAGTATTGCGGCTTACGGCATAACTTTGCGACGTTAACTTCGCACCATCCTAAATATTCATCGTAGATACGTATGTACATGAAAACACATATTTTTCTGACCAATGATTGTTATATTGAATGTATCTAAGTTTGCAATAAATTAAGCTATTCTTTGCATGGCAGTGTAACTCTTCTCCAGTAGTAATAAGTTATTGTGATATACTTGCTTCTGAGTCAAATTAAATACAATTTGCAAAAAATAAATATCAATTATTGCTTCATATGCCCAAATTCCGCCTAATTTCTATTATGTAAGAATTTAATTTTATCAATGATATTTGTCTTTTGTCAACTTAAATCAAAATAATGCAGTGATCGTGAATACTTTTTTATTTTTAAAATGTGACTACAATTACGTCATTTCGTTATAGTAACAACGCCAAAAACAACAACATCGACTTTTTTCTACCATACAACCGGCGCTATCCGTCAGCAAGCGTAAAGCTGACCGAGCGGTAATGTTGACTGAGTGTCTGTTTTCAATTTACAAATCCTCGTGCAATACAAATTACTTAAAGTAATGTTTGCTGCTCAAATATTTGTGCTTTTATAGAGACTACTACTATGTATAGCGAGCTGATCCGGCGTCCTAGCAACGGCGATGGATCTTCGTCGAAATGCACTTTGCATGTTCCAACGGAGAGAGCCAAGGAGGACCTAACCCAATCCGATATCGTCGCTTTCTCCGGGACAAGGAGGCTTTCTAGTTCGCCGGCTTTGTAGTATTTATCCTCGTTGACGACTTTATGTGTATGCTAATGCACGGAGCGTCCGAATCCGAACTGCTTATTAATATTGAAACCGTTTCAATTTAATGTTGGGTGATACTTGAACTTGGCAAGGGTTTGCAGAATACGATGAATTGAATAACTAGTTCTAACAGAGGATCCTGTAGCTGTTACGCTATATATTGCATTTTGGCTATGATTAGAAAAGCACACGCACAGATATATCCAAAACTATTACAATATTTTAAGTCGAAATAAGTGCTGAAGCTGTTGCTTGTGGAAAAGTATAGTACTATACATATGAATATGTATTTACCCAAAAGTTCTTTTTTTGTGAAGACCATTTTGATAATAATAATAATAATTTAGTGATATTCTAGCATTTCTAAAATAAATAAATACGTACACAAAGAGCCTCTCCATTGCTGGGACTCTTTTTTGCTAAAATAAAAAAATTGTATGGTTTCTGCAATATTACCTCTGCGGTGTCAAAAATTAAGTACAACCGTGATAATTATGGCTAAAGTAGGCTAAGAGATTGTGATCTGACAGTTCATAGCGGGTATAATGTCTTGAAAAGTATTAAAACCCATTCTTCTTCTTCCCTACATACCATTCGATGTGGTAGATACCATGACATTTTATTCGTGGACAAATTTGCTCTATGCTCTTTTATTGGTTGCTAAGTTAGTGGTTTCCTTGCACAATAAGTTTCAGTTCCCCAAAATTGTTCCTATATCATCATTCCAGGCTTCATATGTAGTTTCAGTTTCCAGATCTCGCTAACTGGTAAGTTTTTATTTATTCTATTGAGGTGTTCCCACTAGCTGCCTTGTCTTTTTTCTAGAAATTGTAGTATTGCATCTGCAGTATTTCTCTTGTGTGTTCATTTATTACTTTTTCCATTCTGGTTATTCCCAACGTTCTGCGCATGTACTTTCTTCTTCTATTTCTCTTCTGTTGTCTTCTTCTGTCCTTCCGTAACTTGATCTTCGTCTTCGTGAAAGTACTATCTCCATCTGTCCATAACTTCTTCTTCAACAGTTTACTATTTTTCCCTGCTTTTAATCAGTCAAGTTTATCCTTATTTCCCATTCTTCATGTTCATTGTAGAATACTCTTGGCTGTTAATTTCCAATCTATCGCCAAACTTTGACCAGGATTCTTCTTTTGCAGCTATTAGCCTATTCACCTTCAATTGCTAGCTGTCTCTCTGTTCTTCTCTACTCCACTAAATCTAGTAAGTGAACCTCTAATTCTAAGCTAAACTGCCCTATCTTCTTAGCTTCAATCACACCCAAGATATCAAGATCCGCTTTGATACATTTTTTTTTCTCCTCCTTAGCCCACAGACTTCTTAGATTCCATTTTCCGACCTTCTACTTCTATTTGTCCTTCTTTTCCCACATTATGTTTTATTCTCTTTACCTATTGTTATCATATCCTGGTTCATTACTATGGCCCTTGCTGATTTTCGTTCCTTCCATGCAGTCTTGCTACCGTTTTTTCTCCTTCTCTTATCTCCTCCTTTTTCATGGTTTATTTAGCAAAATAAAGAAATCAAAGACTTGCTATGGAGATGCAGAAAATCTTCCAGAAAATTGAATATCTGCGTATGCTTCTAACGTATAGCTTACTTATTCATAATGTCAACTGCTAAATTTAATTCGAAATGGTGCTGGAATGTTACAGGAAGCTCGAACGACTGGATATGTCAAGAGATGTTCGTGAAAGACTGTTTGAAAGTCCTGGGCTGAGATGAGGAAGTTGTAATAGTACTAGGCAACATTGGGCGCTATAAATTGTGGAGATTCATTTAAGATAGGAAAACCTTAGTAAAGCAGTCTTTAAGATAGGAAAACCAGCAGTCTTAGAAAAAGTAAATTTCATTTTTTTGCAAAAAATTGAGAAAGTTACCGTGTGCATTAAACAAGTACGTCCCATCCATGGATTTAGTAAACTCGTGAAGTGTTAGAATGACTTCTCATTACAAATAGGTAAAAATGGAACTACTTCAGAGTTATCAGTTATTCATTCCTATTCTGCGATCCCATACACTAAAAAGACTGATTTGGTCTGTAAATTGGTAATCAAAAATACTACTACAAAGCAAAGATCTCGGGAAAATGCGTAGAACGTCTTATAATAATATATGTAGATATAGAAGTAGACATTACGTTTCCACATTTTCCTATTCTGGTGTGCAATAACATCTCGCAGATTTGCAACTCCTAATCTATTTTTATCGAAGTTATACGTTAACGGCTAGTAACGGGCAGGTGCGTTCCGAAAGTCACGACATACGAATAAATTGCCAGAGAGGGTGCCGATACAGAATTTAAAGTATCCTCGTTATTTACTCTCTCTCGTTCTATTCGGCGATTCGAATGTT